>JAGTTH010005788.1:0-118580 GCA_022606485.1 Agraylea sexmaculata | reverse complement strand
AAAATTCATATCAATAAAATTCAAATTGTCAAAAAGAAGTGTCTTAAGATGGCCTAGATTTTGAACCTGGCACATTTTTTAAAGAAGTCCACGAGGACATTAAGTTAAAAATGATCAAAGCAAATATCGCAGATTTGAGTAAAAACATTACACTAAAATGACTAACTTCCCGACTAACCCAATCATAAGACATGTAAATAAAACCAAATATGTCTCGAGGAAACGTAAGTTCATTTTACCAATGAACTTCCAAAACTGATATTATTTTTAAAAAATATAATAAAATTTCCAATAATCCACTCAACTCAAATTTGGTTTTACCCAAACAAATTGTTATTTAGTTTTAAGCATTATATTTTGTAACTGTTTTGTTAATATTGCTTTTATCGTTGTTATTATTTATTAATCTTCAAATTTGTAAATGGGTTTTTATTTTTTTCCATTCTTTCTATAATTAAATACTATTACTCATGTCAAATTTAAATAATACATTCTCATGTTAGTTATAGGTAAAAAGATGTAAACACTCTGTACACCTAAGTCAATTTCCAAAGATGTATTGTTCTATCAATCAATGTAAAAACTTATGTTAATAAAGAAATTGTAATATATAAAGTGAACGCAATAATTTTTTTCCGTCCAATATAAACTACGACGCTTTTAAAGGTTTGCTAGGGTTTGTGTACTTTGCTAATGTGATGACAGATCCGAAGCTTTATCGAGGAGATAAATTTGAACGCGTTAATGAAAGCCATTGTTGACCAATCTAGAATAATATTACACACCATGAAGGCAGGTATTATAATGAATAATTATTATCATTTATTGTACAAACAAATTCAAATAGTTTATCAGCGTGTCTGGAAAAATCCACTGAAGTGAAAAATAAATACATACATTATTGATACAATCGTACAAGTCACGTATAAAATATTCAAAAGAAGAAATATTCATTCTATAACTGTAATTTCACTTCATTGTGAGACACGTATCAAACTGTTTGAATCATATTTCTATTCAAGAAAAGTTATACTTTCCACGAAGTGCTTTATTTCGGAATGGAGAATTATTATTTTATTACATTTTTCATCTGAAAGATTGCAATCTCACATTCAAATTTTTCCCCTTTACATTTCAAATTTACTAATTTTTCATATTCATGTTCACCTATTTATAAATTTAATACGAGTCTATAACTTGAAAGTACGATAATAGTTATTTCTGTTGATTTTTTTTTATTAAAATATCACACACATTAGAGAACATATTATGAATTATTTAATATATTATATTTTCTGTTTATGTTTTCTCTATACAACATATACTACTACATACTACATGTAATTATATCAGAAACTATTATTAGGTTTATTTTCAGCATAAAAGGTATAACTTACAAAGAATCTTTGTAAATCAATATCTCAAATAAATATCCTTCGGAGGTTTTTTTGGTTTACTAATAAATTTACTAAAATAAAATGGTATAAATTTACTAAATATTCGACTAATTATTATTGTAAATTTAATCTTGTATTAATGAAAAAATGGCCATCATGTAAATTTGAAAATATTCATATCTAATATAGAAGTTTTAAAAACAGTTCCATATAATGTAATTTAAATATAAAATATTTTTTGTAGAGCTCAAATGCTTTCTGCAGGCAATAAAAATAATAATATATAATAACTCTGATAAGGGTTGCCAGACGTTTTTGGTTCACCTTTTTAGAATCTTGATTTCTCCCATGTGAAGAATAGGTGGTCATTTTGTGTAAGGGTTGGATAAAAGTAATCTCAATACAATGAGGAAATCTGGTGCTTTGAAAATCCCAGGGATAGGGTTTGAGCTACTTATAAAATATGTGAGTTAAGATCTCATTCAACTCAGGTTGTTTCCAGATAAATTTGCCAGTTAGGATATGAATGCAATCACAACCATCTTATGAATGCCACATAAATAAATTAAATTAAAAAAATGTGAATGAAAGTGTATAGAATTAAACAGTCATGTTTATGTTTAGTATTCTAATATATTGAATGAATTTATACAGGAAATAAATCAAAATCAATATAATGAATAATTTAGGTACTTAAATAAATATGTGTTCAAGTTGGTTAGTTGTACAGGAAACGGAAATTGATTGTTATACTTGCACATCCTGTTGCTTGTTACGTCTCAAATGATAAAGGCTTTCAAGGACTGCTTTGTATATAACGAGCAGAACTAACAATCACAAATTATATTTATTACAGACAGTAAAGACAAGGTATCGTCGATTGAGAGAATTTCTTATAGCACATAATGATATCTATAGAGATAAGTATACTAGATTCAGCATGAGACCGAAAAAATGTGATAAGGCTTTCTGGGGTGTCTAGTATTTATTTTGTATTTTAATATATGATAAATCTAGTTTGTTAGATAGATAAATCTATTTTTATTAATTAAGATCATACAGTTAAGGTCTGATTACTGACGAAGAGGAAATAAATTATAGCTAATGTCTCCCCAGGGAAACTTACGATAATGCATTTTTATCCGTCTCGGATGAAAAATGACTATGTTTTGAAAACTTATTTTAAATATTATGCATAATTGAATAATATATTATTTTTTATGTAATCATTAGATTAATCCGATTTTAAAATTGATATATTTGATGAAAGTAACTACTAATTGAAACCAACAAGAGATGGATTAATGTAAATTTATCATTGCTAAAAGAGTAATTATAATAATTAATTTGATATGGATGTAGGAATTAAAAAACATTGGATATGTGAGGATTTTAGAAGACTAAAGTTAAGTACGAAAATCATTCAAATTAATGAGATATGTACATCTTTCACAGACTATTATAAACAACCAAATCCTCTAAATATAATAAAATGTACTACTAAGATTGATTTACAAAATAAGTAATAGATGAAAAAAAAACATTTAATCCTTTGATATGGAATTATTGAATATTGGGTCAGTAAAAGTGAATTTTGAAATAATTAATTATGCTTTGTGGGTTTCCTATAATTTTTGTATTTATATTTCTGATTAACTCATAAAGTATATAATGATAAATTATATATAGCAAATGTGTCCCACAGTTTCCCTATTTCCATTTTGTAATAATGTGTTTCATAGATACAGCTGCCAATTTCCTCCTTTAAGGTTCAAAGTGATCATGGGATAATCTTTATAAATCAAAAAGATTTTGTATTTTTTATTCAGTGAATTTTAGGAGAGCTTTGTATCCACATTTTTTTTTTCATAAATTGTTTCTTACATTAGAATATTCAATAAATATAATATTTTTTAAACAATGGCAATTACATATTTGCTGAGCTTGGGAATGCCACTTAAGAATAATTTATAACAGTGTCCTTTGTACATTTACCATACATACTTTGAAATCCAATAAGTTACCTTTTACACGATGCACTTCCAATTATTTATATATGGTATATTTCAGTATGATAATTATAATATATAGTAAAAATATTAAATTAAAATTTATTTCAATCAAAAAGAAAAAGAATGTCGGTCAAGTTATGACTTGGCTATAAAAAAATCAAGCTACGAAGTAATTAAATATGAAAAACCATTCATTTGATGAGACCAGCGAGAAAATCTCCGCAAGTGCTTTAAACAGAAAGTTGAGTTTTACTGCAATTTTAAATAATATCTTCATGGTGCAATATTAAGGATTATGAATACGGTTAAAGCACGTTTAATTGTTTAAAAATATGATGCAATAAAAATTCCGCACAGATAAAAAAGCACATTTACTATATCCAAACAAGGGTTGATCAGATAAAAAGGCTTTAAACAAGACACATTATAATTGGAGTATTAAAATGTGATAATATCTTTACGCTTATACAATTCTGATTATGCAATAATCGTTCAGTATATAGAGTATTATCATTAAGTAGTATAATCCTCAAGCCACTCTTTATTGTATTTTTTTCTTTTTAAAAGGCTTGCTTTATCAAATGAACAATAGAAACACAGTAAAACAAACCTGTTTTTAAACATACAGAAAAACTTTTCCCATCAAATTCTCTCCCGTAGTGTATTCACCAGATTAAAGTGTTATTAGAGAACCTGTCGACATTTAATTTTGAGTACTCTCTGTTTGCACCAATTCTACATATTTTATGTTTTGATTAAAGCCTCGTTCGTACGTTTAAATTTATATAAAAATTATTTATCTTGTTGATGTTATTTATAATTGAAAAAAAGGTATTTCAAATCTGGAGCAGGATTTTTGAACACCTACGCAGATTTTTTAACCTTTTGCACTCGAAATTAATATCAAAAATAATAATGAAAATTATAATTTATAATCTATTTAAAATCTCTATTCAACTAAGCTTTTAAATTGCTTGAAGCATGTATAGTAAATATTTATCTTCATTAAAATTTAGATATTATTAAAAACGATTTTTTTTTAATTATTAAAAAAAACCACAAGGTTTTAATATTTAAAGAACATTTAATGAAAAATACGATTACATATTATTGGTTGAGAGAATGAGTGTCAATAAAATATATATTTATTCTATATATAAAATAAATGCATTACAATATTTTGAATAAAATGACACAAAGCATGTGAATGTGAGCAATATTTTTAATGATGAATACTTTAACAGTGATTATAAGTAGTAAAATAATATAAAATAAAATATTTCATTTAAAAGTTTGTGAATGAGGCGGAATATACGAATGCAAAGGGATAAAAAGTTGCTTTCGAATATATAATTCTAATTATAAATCCCGTTTTATAATATCAAAACCTTGTTTTAATTATCTTTGAATTTATATTAACATGCAGTGAATGTTAAATATGGCGTGAAAGAGGGATAGTAACTATATAGTATCATGGAAAGCCTTTATTTTGTTCGGAAACTTTAATGAACCTGATGGTGCAAAGTTTTCCTTTCCAGTCCAGCCGCGAAACCTTAAATATGTCTGGGATGTCTTTAAAATTGCAGTTTATATTTTTAAACATTACGATTTAGCATCGTAAAATTCTTGAATTAAATACTCCATGCCTCACGGAGCGTGCATTGAATAATTAATATTACGGTACAGTAAATTCACAGCATATTACAGTATAAATTATTACACTAATAAAATATTATTTTATCGTAATAAATTTGTACTTTAGCATCATTATAAATAACCTCGAAATTTACGAGCCCCTTTATTGTATGTGTATAGATTTTGTGGTGTATCAATGAACGCGACAATTTTACATTCTTTATACCAAGAAAACAAAGAGTGGAATATAAATCTGTTTCATGAAAATATTACAAAATCATCTTAATGAATTTTTATATCATAATACTACTTAAATTAAATTTAATTTAAGATATTGTTGTTTTTATTCACAGTTAGCTCAAAAAAGGTACATGTAAATAATTCTGGCTTTCAAGGAAATGCATGTGCAAAGGAATATACAAATTAGACACTTTGATATGTAAGGTGAACTAATAGTTTCTTGGGATACAAGATCAAAATATATATTAATATTTTTTGTATGAAAATGGTTGAAGAGTAGCATGCATATATATCTTTTCTGCCTCCGTCTTCAATTTATGATAGTAAGAATTTTCTTCCTGTATATTTCTTTGTCATATCAAAGAAGAAAATCAAGCAAAGGTATTCATTTTTGACGATGTAATCGCGCATCTTAAGAAGAAGTTATATAAAAGAAAATTGGAACCATGTCTTTTACAGGCTAAAGGCTTTTTTATCAACAACTGCCAATTATTAAAGTTTAACAAAATATTTTTTTATATTTTAAAATTTGCTTGCTAACTTTCTATAGATAGGTTTATATCCTGTCTAGAGAATAATTTATTAACTAATAAACTATGTAAATGAATGCGTCGACTATTTAAAAAGTACAATTATACAATGTGACCATAGATTTAATTTAATTCCTGTAAATTAACATACAACTTAATCTTGTTTCATGCAAATATTATCCGATTCACAGATTAGACGGAAAGTGTTAATATAAAACTTTATTAATTTCCTCAAAATACATAAATTCACGTTTATCACTGTCTGAAATAGCACGAAGGCCTATTGAATGACTCTTAATTAAATGTTACCGGTAAAAAATACAATGAAACAAAGATATTTGAAAAGAAAAACTTTTGTTACGGACGCTTTGTCGTGCAAAAGACCTTTTTGTATATATTTTTCAGCGTAACGTTTTGTTTAAAAGACAAGATACCTGTTCAAATTCAAGGTTTTGGAGTAATAAATTTTGTTAGTTTTTTGCGTCTTGGCGGATTTCAATACAAAGATATATTATAGTGTTTTTTTTGTAAGCTTGATTTACGCCGACAAAGCTGTGGGTGGCTTGAAAATTGATGTGAATCGTTTAGCGTCATTCAACCTCATGGGATTTCCTTTCGAAATTTTCCCTAATATATTCAACGACTTAAATTTGTTACAGAGAAGCTACAAGTGGATTCTGATTTATATGGAAATAACACCAAAAAGGTGGTATTTAATCAAAACCACCCAAATTGTTTAAATTTATGACGGATACGTTCATCAAGTTCATATACAGATATGATTTAAATTACTGTTTTATAACTATTTGGCTTTAGAGATAATTTACTTTTGATGTTTTTTTTATGATTTCCGCGATGACAATATTTCTGAAAAGGGATGTTTTATTTCCAGGATATAAGTTTTCAAATGGGCGTGTGTTATAGGATATTCCAGAGGGATAGGTTTATTCCGTATAAATATTCATGGTGGTTGGTTTACAAGGCATTATTACCGTCTAATATAAGCGACCCTAAATCCTGATTGAAAACAACGACGGTACCAATTGCCTTTACGACAAATTTTTGTTTTTATAAATTATTAAAAATATACTAGTAAACAAATCTAGCTAGTAGGTTTATTGATTTTATGAACCTCTAAATTAACCTATGTCTTCAAGGAAGATTTTAGATTTCATAGGGCGGCTTTATAATCGCCCAATATTTGTTACTTAAGTTTATGAAATAAATGTCAAATTTTAGATATCTATCTAAGTATGTCTAAAATTTGACATTTGCTCTAAAAACATAAAATAACAAAGATTAACTATTAATTGAATGGAATTATATTTACAGGTTTGGCTCGAGACAGTCGATCGATTTTTTCAACAGTCCAATATATTTATATAAAATGTAGTCATTGGATATGGATTTGATAAAATCAAAGTAAATAATTTTAATGTATTGCATTAATCAATAAATTACAAGTACATTTTTTGCCCTACCATTAATATAAACGGCATTAGAATAGCGAAAAAATACTACTAAAATGTTGTGTTCTGAATAAAAAATAGATAATATTTTATTTTGCTAGCCGTCACATAAATTGCGAAAGAAGCCAAAAGTTTTAGAATTTCCCACCACGTTTTTCAGGTGAGAAACCTTTCAAGCACGGGTGAAACTATCAAAGTCAACATTTAAGAAAGTGTTCAATAAAACAAGCTGTAAATTAAATATAAAATTTTCCCCAATACACAAAATCCTAAAGTTAAAACGTTGATTTATTTAGCGACGTAATAAAATTTTATTGTCAGGGCTGTAAGGTGAAAATTGAATCAATTTAACTCGTAGACAAAGGTAATAAATTTATTAGAACTTTAAAAATACCTAGGTATGTATATTATTAGAAAGTTTTTAAAAATATTCATTCTGCTGTCCTATCTTCTCTTTTTCGGAGAGGTGAAATAAAATATAAGAACCTGTGCGGTCTCCTTAATCGAATTGTCATATTGAAAGCATTTTGTGAAAAGTAATAGAATCATTTAACACCCGAAGAGTTTTCACACCCCGACAAATTGTTAAAAAAAGATTTAAATAAGCGAGGTAAAATTATTATTTGACCAAAGAAAATTAACATCACGCGGGATTTCAAATTATTAAAGCTTTCAATGTAGGCGGCTTTTCATATGAGTACCACGAAAAAGTGATTTGATTATTTTTGATGAAAGTTTTATCTGAAAATAGTAACATGTACAGAAATAACAAAAATATACGCCTTGATGGAATGGGTTTTACATTTACCTCAACTTAATAATAATTTTCTATCATCGTATAATCTAAATATAGTTACGGTAAATATAAATGACATCACGACATGCCAAATAAAATCTATATAAAAGAGCTGGATTGTAAAGTATTGAACTCAAATACATTTTATATATTGTTGAATCATCAGCAAATTTAAAATAATATTTTGCACGAAATTGAGGTCTTTTGATAGGATTAACACTAAACTGAAATGAAAAAAATAGTGAATTCGTATAGCATTTTGAATGACATTAATAATCCATTTTTAGAAGGAAGAAATTACTTCAATATTTTGACAGGACTATAATTTGTCGACATCATTACATGAAATAAGTTAATTCATTTAATTTATTTATACCTATGTTATTATTCCAATATAATTTGACGCCATGATATATTCCTAATAATTTGAAATTATCCGCATTGTAACATTTTTTATAAATACATTAAAATATTAACCCAAATGTACTAAATAAAACGGGATATGTATAGTACTAGTTATAATTCCGTTTTATCAAGGACAAACTATATTTCTAAAAACATAATGAGTTTCTGATTTGTTATATGATATTTTATTGTATTATTTTATCGAAAACAACAATATTTATTTTACTATTATACGCTCTTTAGGACATTTTAGAAGACACAACATTGTGTTTACCTGTCAGCGATCTATTTAACTATAATAATAG
Source organism: Agraylea sexmaculata (assembly GCA_022606485.1). Lineage (NCBI taxonomy): Eukaryota > Metazoa > Arthropoda > Insecta > Trichoptera > Hydroptilidae > Agraylea > Agraylea sexmaculata. Next base: position 109,791 of record JAGTTH010005788.1, on the reverse strand, counting down.
TAGTAGATAAAAATAATAATGTCATTTATCGATTGTAGAGAATTTAAAAAAATATATGGATAATTTTGATGAATAAGTAAATAATGTGAGTAATATAGCATATTTGAAGAATCCCCCGAGACAATCCGTTCGACGGCTGATGATCGACGACCGCATTAAGTGTTTTTTTTTCAAAGCTTTCTGTAAGGATTTCGATATTAATTACCGTTTCGCAGCCACATTCATCTTGTTTTATTCAAAGGGCTATAAATTCAATATACTGTATAGACCGGCTATAAATCCAACACCGCAACAAATCGTACACGTTTCTAAGGATTGATTTGAATCGCAAATATTCCAAGTGGAGTTATTCAATCACATCCCAATACAAACATAAAAAAATTAAATCCCCAAAGAAAACGTTCTCAGGTCGTAATCTTCAAATATGAGAAAACAAGCGCTCGAAAATATTGATTTTATATATCATGTTAATATTTCCCGTGATAGATCGGTTATTATTTTTTTATTTGTTTTGCTAACGGTGTTAATTTGCCGCTGGATTACTGCTTATTCCATTAACCTTAATTTATATTCAGTTTTATTGCTCGTGTCTGTGAATATTTGAAATACCATTAAAAACTAAAAACAATACTTTAAATTTTATTAAAAATAATAATTTTATTAAAAAGAAATAATGAGTCAGTGACCCTGGTTCATAAAGTGAATATGATTATTGAAGTTATTTAATAAATAAAAAGTATAAAGTGGAATCTGATATGTAATAATATTACATGGGAGACACCATATCTCTATTTTTACTGATTAAAAGTAATGTTTATTATAAGAATAAACTATGGTTATTTAATAATATTATTAAAGCACTATATTTACACAATATTTATTCGATGTCTGAAAGAGTGTGAAGAAGTTTTCTATAGATTATTTAAACTTGTTTCTTAATTAATAACATAAATTTATTAAGAATGAAAAAATATATGATTATTTTGAAATTAATAATCGATTTAAAGAGTCGTTTGACAAAACACGTGTGAAAAATATACTGACCTTGTTTCACATACTCCAACTTGACCAATTTGCATTTGAATTAAAATTTTATAACGTTTTCAAAGTGTTAATTTGGGGTTTCATTGCCTTAAAAGCTTTCATACGACCCTTTGTAGCGTAGTTTTCGGGAATTTATTTTATACATAAAAGCTTTTGATTTGAGAATGCGAGACACATCTCACTAAGTGCTGTATTTTTACAAATAAACAGAGAGAGAGTAATGTTAAAAAATTCAGGAATACACACGAATTAAAAGTAAACTTTGAACAGTGGATACTTAATGGAGGATTATAAAAAGGTTTCAACGACCTTCTTTACCAAACCGCAACATTCCCGGTGGAAATGTTAATCTGATATTCCCCAAATATTACATAATGAATGTTCGAATTACATTACCTTAATAATATCCTATCGTGCCCCTGTAAAATCATTCCCACAAAGTATTGTTGTGAACCTGTTCAGTACTCACATTAAACCTACACAATGCTTTAGAATTCACCGAGGGTAATATCGGTTAGGTAATTGAACACCGCAATGCACAATATTGTAAACATCAACCAATTTCACAAATTACTTCTGTGTAATGTCCACAAGAATCGTATTTAATATATCAGATAATCTAACCACTCTTATCTCTCCTGGACAGATGTGCCAGTTTAAATAACTATTAACTGGGTTGAAATGATGAATTATGTCAGAAACTTATATCTACGTGGAATTTCAAGCAAATAAACTTCACACCCATAACTGGGACAAATGCTTTCAAAATTTATATATTTTTGTGTTTGTAAGTATAGTATCTTTTTCGATCGCAACCTTATAGACTAGGGTAATTTTGATTGAAATTTTCAATTTGTTAATGTTTTTTGATGTTCTGCTTGGTTTTTTAAATTTCGGTAATAAGTTGTTTATTTTTTCATTCAGAAGATGTTTGAATTTTCACATTATGACAAAACTCATCACAATATTTAAAAAGCGAGTGAAATCAATTTAATATTATTATCATTAAAATACCCGTTTCGATATTTTAGATATGTATTAATTGTATTAAAAATATTATTTTAAATAATATTCTTCCATCTGGTAACACTGGTAATAGATGGAATTTACATATAACATACACACAGCTTATACAATTATATATATTATAATGCGTTACGATGGTTTACAAAATAATGAAAGAAGAAGAAGAATAAAAAAAACACCAAACAAATATAAAAAACTATAGACTCATAGAGTATTCTATCTTAAACGGGTGTGTTTAGTGATATTGTCTTTCTGGACATAATTAAGTTTCGACATTTGGTTTATAAATATAGGAAAAAATAATTAATAGTAAAACAATCAAGAAGACGGACAATCATTCAAATTAAGGCTAAAATGTATTTATAATTTTGGTAAAAACTACATGTTTTCAAAAACAGTTCACATACAATTGATGCCAATTCATACTAAAAATATTTTATTGATCTATTTAGTATTTTGCAGGCATATAAAATTTAGGGAAGAAGGTTTTATACGCTATAAAATTTTTCGCAGAGCTGACCATGTCAACGTGACCTATTGGCCCCATTTTGCCACCTAATAGCAAAGAATTTACGAGTACCTCTCGACTTCCTCATGGTTCCATAGATAAGTAGTTATTATAGATAAATATCGCAGATTTAAGTAATAAACATTACACTAAAAGGAGTAATATCCTGACTAACCAGATTATAAGTAATGTAAATAAAACTGAATATGATTCGAGAAACGTAAGTTCATTTTACCAATTTTTTTTCAGAAAATTTAATAACTTTGAAATAATTCACTCGATTCAAATTTTGTTTTACTTAATCAAAATGTTTTTCAGTTTTAAGCACAATACTTTGTAATTGTTGTTGTTCATGTAGAGTCTATTCTTGTTATTGGTTATTAAACTTCATATCTGTACATGGGTTTTTTTCCCAAACTTTTTATTATTTCATATTAAGTATCTCTAATGTCATATAAAATTTTTATTCTCGTGTTAGTTATAGGTAAAAAGATTTAAATATTCTGTACATCTCAGTCTAATTCATAAGTTTTTTGTTTTATATATACAATGTAAAATTCAAATTAAATAAAGAAATTGTAATATTATAGATAAATAATAAAGTTTATATTATTGTGTTTAATTAATATTACAATCTGATTCTACCGCAGAGTGCCAAGATTTATGTTTGTGTGTTTTGAGCATATGAACTATAAGTTTATGGGGATATAAGGAATAGATTTGTAGTTTTATTTAGCTTTAGTTTATAGTGAACCATTCGATGTACACAAAGCCTTCACTTTATTGGATACTAAGCAATAAAAAACGAATCATTTTACAACGTCCGTCAGTTGAGATAAATAGGAAATAATGTGATCGCACAAAGCATTTTATGTAAGAATTAAATAATTTGAAATTTCAGTACAATAAACAGGGGTTGTTTTCGGTCTGATGCAAATTTCCCTATGCAATACTCAATGTGCAAAGTTTAAACTGGCTGGTAATTAAGAAACTAGTTTAACAGCTTTCAGGTGGTGGAATTTGAAATTGATTTAGTCGTTTGTAAAGGCTGCAACTATTATTCAATAATTTGTTAACCTCCTATTCAAAATATGGGTTTACACATAGAAATCCTTCCATAGAAAATTTGTGACACCAATGTAAAATATTCCGTAAAATAATTTTATATGGTTATAGTCTATATTATAATTGGCAAGAATAAGAGAATATTTTTTTATTTAATTGAGTTGAGGCAATCAGCTGTTTCTGTGAAATACTCAGTTGTGACTTTTGCGTGTGAATTGTGTCTGTTAAATACGTAATTTTTTTTTATAAAAATTAATAAAATATAAAATATTTTTTTCGTTTATATTTGCCCTTTATAGAAATATTATGTTTTACTTTATTGTACATAAAATTCAATAAATCGAGCAAATTAAATTTTAAGCAAATATTATTTTAATCAAAAAGTCACATTGTTGCATATTACAGTTTGTTTGCTAATAAAGTTACCTGAAAACAAAGTGGAAAATAATAAATTGTGCAATAGTCTTTTATTTTATTGGCTTCTACCAATTAGTGTGTAGTAACAAAAAGTTTTTAAGGTCAGTATTTATTTTAATTAAATATTAAAAATAGGCGAAATCTGATACTATGTTTGCTTGTTTGTTTGTATGAATAAAATGTAATTATCCTAATGAAACACGACTAACATTATTACCAGAAATGATAATATATTATAATTTACGAAACAACATTAGGTTAGAGAAATATTTCTCTGGGGAATAAGGTTATCCCTGAAGAAATGTTCCCGGATGCTGGATATTATTTACTTAAAAATTGCCTTTGTAGATAATTTTGGATAAGACTGGAGTAATCCTGTGAAATTACTTTTTCACTCTTGCCAAGTAACAATGTTTCCTGATAACGCTAACAATCCACATCTTAATAGTTCCCTAGAGTTATTCATATAGATGTGATATTTTTTGCTCTCACAAAGGGGATGAAGATATTGTATAATGATGTGGTGCGAAAAAAAGCTTGACCGTGTTTCGTATCATTTATTTTGATAGATGATTATTTTTATCCCAAATATCCCCACAACATATGTATATAAAATAAAACGAGGGGTTTTCTTCTCCTATATATTTGATAGGATCAATGGATGAGATCACATATTAAATTATTTGCAAAATAATCTATTGTAACGACGCATTAGCAAATTAAACCTAATATAAAATATTATAACTATCAATATATAAATTTATTTATTTATATATGCCCTGACGCTTTTTGGGATGTTCACCAATTATTGTTTTTTAGACAAAACAACGTGTTAATTCATTTTCTGTCGGTAATTTAAACCATTACTAGTTACACATGTCACTGAATTAATAATCGCCTCAGTATAAACCTTACAATCCAGGAAATCAGAGTAATCCTGGATTACAACGACCGATCGGGATTTTCGTATTTATATTTCTCAATCGTAATAACCGAAATTTTTTTTTGACTTGCGGGAATTGAAACCAAGACTACAGTATTTGTGGCCACGCTTATTTAATTGATTATTACATTCTAATTTGGGCCTCTCATATGCTTTAAATGATAAAAAAATAATAAAATGCATTATGTTTTTTGAAAATTTTAATTCGAAAAAGTCAAAAATACGGTAATTCCATCCTTATACGATAAGGTCAAAAAATAACGAGTTTGTTTACAGTAAGTTAAGTGAAGGTTGTATTTTTGAATTAATTCTATGAAGTTCACGATTTATTAAATAAATTCGCCGTTATATACATACACATATCTTCTTAGATTTTTTAAAACACTCTTTAATAATCAATTCAGAATTATAAGAATATTTGCTTATGTCGTGAATATACCTATTCTAATTGATTCAATATGTTTCTGTACATGTTTAATAGAATATTTTATTGCTAAAAAACCCTGAAATAGCGCAATCGGCAGAGTTAATTGAATTGGAGCGACTGATTTGTGGGTCTGTTACTGACATATGACAGGAGAATGTCGGTCATTATAAGACATTTCCTTACTTAATCAATTCAAAATGATTGAAAATTTTATAAAATAATTTCTTGACTCTAAATTATCACCAACCAAAACAATTGAATTAAGATGGCGGATAATGGATGAGTCTTAATGTTAAAAAATGATCGAAAAGCCTTTTCCATTTGGTTAAGTGAAAAAGAATCGAAAGACGCCAAATGAGCTTTACAATACAACAAAAAATAATAGACTTTAGACGCGGTCGGTATTTGTTTTTTTCCGAAGCCAAACTTTGTATATATTTATTACATGAATTCCCTGGACGTAGAAAAGCTAATTTGAAAAAGTATTATATCGACTTTGCAATAAAATCGCGTATACGCTGCAAATTTAATTTTTTAGAAAACTTTGCGTTGAAAGGTTTTCTTGAAAAAGTCGATAGTTGATACCATAAAAGTGAATTCAGGCTTTGTCTTACTATACAAATTTCAATTTTACACTGTAATTGTTTTTCAGAATAAAATATTGCTTCTCGTGAAAATTCACAAATTAATTAAAATTTTCAAAGACCTCCTGAAAGAAAAATTCTTGGTAGATTCGTCAAATATAAATTTTAAAATAAATAAACCGTTTATACAATACTAATATTTTTTAAACGAAGGTAGTGTGAATTTTGAATAAATATAAACAAATAGTTGAATCAAACAAAATATGATATTCAGACGGAAAATAATGATAGTTCTAATATAAATTATTGTCAAAAAAAATTATTCGAGACTTAATATATAAATGCCTGATAGAGAGAGGTGTACACCATTTTTAACAAGTTATAATTAATTTAACTTTAAAACGAGATTAAACCACAGTTTATCGATACAAATGGAGGCTTGCTAAAAACTACCTGTTGAGGTTCCGCTTGGGAAAATTAGTAGTATAATAAATGAAGATAAGACCGGATTTAATTTTCACTACCCCTTATACTTTTGGTATTAAATCGCATAATTTAAATTATTTTTTTGAACTGAATCGCCTAAAATTTTTATTCTAAAATCAAACGGACGAATCCATCGAGTTCGATCAAATCTAATTTGGATTTTTCTATTTCTTTTTTATTTTGGGTGAACATTTTATGGATCGTCGGTCACGACTCGTATTGTGATAAGAAAGACCTGTTAATACGTCAAATGTCAAAGGGGAAATCTGTCCTCGAATCGGGTTTTCGATGTTCGGAAATACCATTCGAGAACCTTTCAAGTGATCTTCAGTGACATGACTCTAGTATTATAAAATGCCGGATATACGTCTACAATACATCAGTAAATCTGTCGATCATAATACGTTTGATTCGTATATAAAATTTTTCAACAAGACCAATATATAAATTTTCTTTGTTGTGGTGATAAATGAAGCTGTAAAAGTCGTAAACCATTGGAATGTTTTCCGGTGGCCATTATGGAAAATCGGTGGTTCTTTGCTACTCTATAATAATAGTGTATAATTAAGGTTTTATGATAGAGATTTTTTTTAAAGTATATGATCCCCATACTTACCATATTATAAATAATTACCTCGAATATCAAAAATTCTCATGTTAAGTAAAGGTAAAAAGATTAATAAATTCTTTACACCCAATTAATAAGATGTTTTGTATTATCAAATCATTTAAAATTCAAATTTAATAAATAAATTGTAATATATATTATTTAAGTAATTTAATCATGTAATTAGATAAATTATTTGATGCAATTAATATGATATTTTAATTTGTCGATATACCACATAAATTAAAAATAAGCATAATGATTTTTCATGTAAAATATAAAATAATATGAAATATTTGAATAGTGAGACCGACAACCTTTTTCGTTGTTTTTCGTGTTGTTTTGATAATATGTTTCTGTGTACGACAAAAAATATTCCATTGATATTTTCCTGTGTGTTTATTTACAACCAGCAAAAACGTATTATGTTTAGTTTTGAAAATCAGTGATTCTTCTTTGAAATTGCTTGTATTTTATTAAATAAATAAATGACAGATGCCCGCTGTGTTACTGGTTATTTTAATAGAAAATATTATACCACTATTCATATAATATTTAATTCTTATTATTTTTTCAGTGTATTTATTGGTGGTATTGGTAAAAATGGTTTTTTTTAGTAGGTACCGCTAGAGAAGCAATATATCAAAAGTTGGTAACAAAATAGACTTCTACGTTACGCAACGTTCGTCATATAAGTTTTTCGAGAGTCCTGAAACTTTTCAGAGTGAGCAAGACCTGAATGTGTCAATACCTTTTGTAAAACTCTGAGTATTTTTGAGCTTTCGGATAAATTTAATGTTGAAAATACCGTTCATAATATAAAGTAATATGACAAAGAAGCTTGCTTACCTGTCGATGCTGATTGCCATGAGGGTGAACACAGATGCAGCAATTGTCAGCACAGCGATGAATTGTGTAATTTTGCAATATAGTGTACCAAAAGGCCAATCAGAGTTGAGCATGTATGTGTAGTTGAAGGTGACATTTAATGTAGATACCATCGCGTCCGCTATCGACAGGTTCACTGCAATATTAAAGGAATTTATTATTAATATACAGATCACGGAACCATCCATTGGATTTTCCATATACATACACATGAGTATAATGAAATGTTTAAGGGACATTTCATAGAAAAATTTTTAACATATATTTTTTCACAAACACATTTGATTTTGTCTGTCTCCACAGTCCTTAATGATTTTACTATATTTGTGTTTTTTACACAACAACGTGTTAATTGTCTGTCGGTGATTTTAACTTTTACTAGTTACACAGGTCACCGACAGAGCGGCTCTGCCCGATTTAATGATCGCCTCAGTATTTACCTTAAAATACAGGAAAATAGGAGTAAACCTGGATCAAGGCGATCGATCGGGATTTTATTAATATTATTCCCGATCTCCCAGTCGTAATAACCGATCAAATCAATTTAAAAATTCTTGACTTGAGTGGGATTTGAACTCATGACCACAGTATTTGTAGCCACGCTTCTTATCCCCTGAGCTATTGAGCTGGTCATCAGAATATTATGATTTGGGAATGTGTACATATTTTAGTTCAAATCCCGCTCAAGAAAAAAATGATTTGATCTCTTATTACGACTGGGAGATCGGGAATTGGAAAACCCGATCTTGTCTTGGTTCAGGTTATTCTGATTTCCAGGATTGTGAGGTAAATACTGGGGCGATTATTAAATCGAGCATAGCTACTCTGTCGGTAACCTGTGTGACTAGTAATAGTTACCGATAGACAATGAATTAACACGTTATTGTATATAAAGTTATGTAAGAAAATTTACAAAAATCTTCTCAAAAACCCCCTCAGTTGCATATAAATGATTAATGTATAATTTAATAAAATATTTAAGGTAAAACTGAAAATATCATTTTCTTGATATATAAATGTATGTAAAGGTATATTTTGATTAACTGTTTAACGCGACACGTGTAATTTTTCAATAGTTTTTTTATAATGCTATTGATGTAACCAATAACATAGAAATTATATGTGCAATAAAATAAATTTAATAATTTGTGGACATTTGCTGTTTTTCCTTCAAGGTCTTCAATTACAATAGAAGGTGTTTGTAAAAAGAAAATCTTACTTACTTACTTACTTAAATATTAGCGGGAAAAATTCAATTTTTCTACAAATGAAAGGGATTTATTCAAATATACTGTAAGAATGGAACTTCCAAATATTTGGTAGTAAGAATTCTGGTTCCACCCATCTTTTCAAATCGAACAATGAACTAGATCGAAATAACAACAATTCATCATCTTTCTCCTTCCATAGTTAAAGTTCAGATTGTGGCTGTGTTCATATCTACTATAATAATAATGGGGGGTGTTTGTGGTGAAACTTTCTCAATTTTCAACACTACCTCTTGAAACGTGTCATACAAAATAGTTCAACTATTTCACACAAAGAGGTATCTTGAATAAAATAAATCATTGTTTTTTTTATCTATGTTATATCACTATAGGTTTTTTTTTGTAAATCATACGAAAAATATTTTTTGTTAAAAAAATATTAATCCTGATATAATAAAATGTCTAGAAAGTACTGAATAATTGTATTTTTAAGATATTTTGATGTGTTTTGTTAGATATCTTTGTCCATGATTTAATTAAGTTGTGAAATTGTTAATAGTGTTGATGTCTGGGTGGAATTCCATAGTTAAAGTTATTTATTTTATGTGACTTCAAATTAATTTAAATGCCTTTGAACATGTATTTATGTTAATAATCGAAAGTATTAATATTCAGACCAATGAAAATTTATCTATAGAAATGGCATGCCATATTACGGCATACATAATTACATGCATCACTCACAGACATACATATTTGATTAAAGGGTGTGTATATATGTTGTATGTCTGTCTGTACAGATCCCTCAACCAATCCTAATTAATACATTTATCTTAAATCTCAAAATGAGTAATTAAATGATAATAGAACTAAAATTTAAAATAAGTTTAGAGATATTTAATAATGAATAATAAATGAAAGTTCACAAAAAAACAGTGTTTATCAGGAGACTCGCTTTTTAAAATTTGTGACGAATATGCGAAAAACCGCATTAAATTATTTTATTTTATAATTTTAATGAAAAAAACAAACATTTTCTAATTGATAAAAAATTTAAATTAAACCGTAATATTAAAAAAACCAAGCAGAACATAAAAAAAATTATCAAATAAATTTCAATTAAAATTATTCTAGTACATATATAAAATCACTGACTCCAGGCACATAAAAAATTAAATATTGTGGAAGTTATAAAATCATGAAAGCGTATTTGAGTGTGCAAAAGATTATGAGTTGATTATTAAGTAAGAATAATAAAAAAGTCCCTTGTAAATGTCCCAGGCCATCGTGGCTTTTACAGGAAAATATAGTAGAAGGGGTTTCCCAGGCCACCCCATAGCAATGAGTCCTTCAGATTTAGTTGATCTACTAAGTGACTCCAGTGAACACCGTTTTTGGACATATTTAAAAATAATTTTGTATATAATGAGTGGCTTACCTAAGAAGTAATTGGTGACTGTCCTCATCCTTTTGTGCGCCAGAACTATCCAGACTACGATCAAGTTTCCTCCTGTAGCAACAGTGACCATGAGACCAAACAGGACACTCCATAATAGTTGCCTCCACCAAGGGAGTATGAAGCTGGGCACCTGAGATGTTACATTCAGAATGGACGAGTTGAACTCCGTATCGTCGTAAAGGAAGGGAGTTTGGTTGAATAATGAGGCAAAGTCCTTAACACACGATGAATTGCAGGATGAGCCGCCATATTGCCAACCCGGACCGTTTTCCATCATGTTCGTTATACTTCATTCATGGCTAGCTGGACCTTCTGGAAATAATTTATCACCATGTTAAAAGTTTTCCAATTAAAAGTTAGGAACACAGCAATATCATATAAAATATAAAATTTTATTTAATAATAATCGGAAGATTATACCGAGGCAACCTTGTAATCAATTGCAATCTTTTTTAATTAAATAGAGAATTATCATGCGTATTGTTTTCATTTATTGGAACGTGGTCATCACTACTATATGCGCATATTATACATATATTTCACACCGGCGCGGGCTGTGGCCACCTGCAAATACTGTAAAATCCGACACTCGAGAGAAACAAGATTGTTCTTACAAAAAATTCGAAATGATCATATAAATTGTTTACATACTGAAATATTATTTGTCCTTGTATATATTAAAGAACTTTTAATAACCATATTATGTGACAGATAAACAGTACGAGCGGTAAAACCTACGCCCCAAGCAGCCGCCCTACTAAACCTTTGGTGCCAAATTTTTGATGTCTTATATTTGTTATGTTATGTCTTTTGATATTATTGGCATTTCTATATATCTATATAAGTTCATTGAATAATAATCTTATTAAAAATGATGGGATATAATAAAATAAATAAATGATAATTAATCCTCTTAAAAGTGGATGAAAAAACCTGTTATCACACTGATGAAGTACTGCACAGGTCGATTAATTATTTGCTTTTATAAAAATTACCTTGCCGCATCCAGGAAAATTAATATGATAATTTTCGCTTAAAATAATAAGAAATATAATAAGGAGAACCACCACAATAATCCCTAAATTTATTTATTATTTAAAAATAATAAACTTTTTATTTACTTGATTCTAAAAATTTAGGCACAGTTAAAATTAAGTTTTTACTAAAAACAATTTAACGAGAAATATGTCATGTGATTCATTTATCCTTACATAATTTTCTTCAATTTAAAAATATGAAAGAAATATTTCAATAAATCATTGTGGTGGGTTTTTTTGCATGTTGGGTTTGAAACAAAAGTGAAAAATATGGTGTTCTGAAAAATACGATGCTTTGGTTCCTAAAGAACACAATAGAAAGGTCATGATAAAAATTCTTTGAGCTCTAAATTTGAATATAAAATGCATTGTAAAATTCACTATTTTTGATTCTCCACACGTAAAATCTCACATTTTGGAGAAAAATTTCAAACGTGCCCTCCATTATTTTATTTGGATAAATTGTCATATGAATAATTTATATTTTATAGCTGTTGATAATTTGACATCCAGTGTATGTTGAGAATAGATTATTATTCGTATCTCGTTGTATTGTCAATGTATAATAATGCAAATTTCAATACCATATTTAAAATAAAATGGGGTATTGTTCATTGCACTATTCATATTGGAAATGCTTTTAAGGAAAAGAAGAATGCTGTTTATTTTCTCGACATCTGTCAAATATAATGACAACACTTTGGTAGAAGATACTTTTGAGACATCTACTGCTATGAAATATTAAAAAATAGTGATTTGAAGAAAAAACATGCGATAATTATTAATAATTATTACTAACTGAATAATGCTTGATATGCTGAAAAAAATCCTTTAAGTCCTTTAAGTAATTTATTGAATCAGATTTAAAATTCACGTGATCAAAAATCCGCTCTATTATGAATCCTCGTTAAAACGATGTAAATCGTCAGCCCCTTCAAAATAATTAATTTTTATGGCTTTTTCAGTCCCTTGGTTAATTAAAGATTTATTTTTTTGCATGAGGCTTCTTTTATGAGGCATGCTGAATTTTTGACATGTTTGTTTAATAATTTGCATTATATAAATATTTAAGCAGTGGGTCGGGTTGGCGATTCATGATTAAAAATAATCTTGCGCTACGAATTAATTAATAATTCGGCAGGTGAGGTGCAAACTTTGTTGATTTAAAAATTTCCCGAAATTCCTAATTTGGACAAGACTCATTTTGAATTTCAGCTCCTGAATTAATATCACATGAAATGATGAGCAACATATAGTTTATTGTAAATCACATAGCAATGAGAACAATCAACGGTGAAATGCAATGTTCTGTAACCGGAAAGGATTTCATAAACGGAAATAGAAATGGCCGCAAAACCTTCGTGTCTGATAAATATGAACACAGTGTATGTAAAATGGAATTTCAAATTGGAGATACTATATTCTGAAAGCACTACGAACTATGGAAAATATTTACACAATGTATTGATTCATAGAATTGCATCCTTTTGAAACATGGTGATTCGAATAAATATGTTTTAAAATGCTAGTGTGACTTATACGTATAATAAAGTAATAATGTTAATCTAGAAAATATTTACTACCTTATTTCTAGACAAGTAACCCAGATCTTGGTTTCCTCTATTTAAGTAATGAAAGATTTTACGAGGAAGAGACCATTACATTACATAATAACATAATAAAAAATAAAGTACACACAATAATATACTAAAACAGAACTAATTTAAATTAATAATAAGGATTTTTTATTTAAATATTTGCCCTTCTAAAAGGTGCCTAAATATTGAAGATAATACATTAATTTCTTTACCTAAATTCAATTATTTCATCGGGATGAACACAAAATAATGCATAAAATTTAATAGTAATATTGTGTTTTTCCTCGATATCAACAATATATTAATAGGCCATACAAATATATATATAAATATTAAGATGGTGGACCAAGTAAATTATTCTGATTCATGCAACACTGAAATTAAGATGATTAATTGTGTATAAACAACAGTAATGAAGAGCGATGTATGTATATATATATATATATATATATATATATATATATATATATATATATATATATATATATATATATATATATATATATATATATATATATATATATAATTTAAGGTAGTTCTGCATATTATTGTGTGTACTATATTTCATACATATGCAATATATGCAACATAATACTATATTATTTGTTTGACTTTGGCGCAACACCGTCCATAATAACAAACCGCTTGAATTTGATTTTTATTCCAACAATTGGTTTAATATATTTGAAGGGGATTTATTACAACATTTGTCCAATTCGTTTTAATGCTGCAATACTGCGTTTCCCTTTATGCAGTTGAAAATGTATTCAGCTAATAAATCTCCCACTTTCACACGTTTACGAATACGACATGTGCACTGCGGATGAATTGACGATTGTGATTTAAATGTGAACATATTACAGAATGTAATTGAGACCGAGATGGATTACTATAGTCGTATAGTTAAAGCCTCTGAGTCAACAGGGCTTTTGTAAGTGACTGCAAGTAGACAAAGGAGAGATCAGCTACTTCAGCAATAGAAATGTGTCCATGGAAGTGCACTTGGCCGCTTCTATCTTGCCTATATGTATTTGTATTCTTTGGATAAACATCGCGTTCTTTCAAGCGGACACTATCTCAAAATCACAGTCCTCCTTTCAACCAACCATCTTATTTTAAAACATTTTAAAGAAAATACATTAACATATTTTTAATCTTCTTGTAAATGCAAGAGAGCGATCATCGCTAAATCGTGCAAAGCACACTAAACACAAAGAGTTTTTATTAAAGTTAAAATATTTTATAATAAGCATATTACATAAAAGACACCTCTATACAGGGTGGACTTAAACTACACGAACTAATTGAGAATATTTTAGGAGGTGGTAGGGTATCGAAAGAATTATTGAAAAAAATAATTAATATTTAAAAAATATATGTATTAATTAAAAATAATTAAGAATATTAGTAGTGCTTTTGGAATCGAGTTTGGGCCACCATCTTGGATTCAACTGATTCTCTGAAATATTCAGTAGTGACTGTTACGTGTATATTATGTCTGTTATACGTAATTAATTATTTTTTAATATTAATTAATTTAAAAAAAAAACATATTATTTATTTTTTGGATTATTCTTACGATACCCCCTAAAATATTCTCAATTAGTTAAAGTCTACCCTGTATTTATTTTAATAATAATTTTAAAAAAAATATTTTTTTTTCTTAGCACCGTGATGATCACAAGCGACTTTCCTCGCGTCATCTGAATTAGGCTATTGCTGTAAATGTTTCGGCGGGTTATGGCTCCCACATTTTGAAAGCTAGGTATGTTGGCACATATATTTTTTCTTCTTTTTACTGTGTTTGTCCTATTTTCTTTATTTTATTACTAATATTTGTTATTTTGTTTTTTTTTCATGTTCCAACAGACGAATGCTGCATTATTATCACTTGGGATTTCCCATTACACTCACAGTGGTACTACAGTATAATACAATGATAATATATAATATTTTATTATTATTATTATTTCTCTTTTATCCTATAGCAAACGATTTAAATAATTTAACTTGAACTTCATTGTTTTAAAAACTTAATTTAAGTATATTTTTTGCTTCGATTGATACATCTTATGAGTTTATTCTTAGGTATTGGTTGCATGGAAATTTTTATTTTTATTTGGATAAAATATCAAATGCAACTATTTTAGCACAATTAGTAATAATGTATTAAACTGTAAACTAAATAACAATTAGTTGGGGGAAACCAAATCGGAGTTGAGTATCTGAATTTAACACATCGGTTAATGGTAATTAAGAAATCCATCGGTAAAATTATTTTCGTTTCAAGTGTCAACTATCCAAAATCTGTGATATTTCCTTTTATCTTTTTTAAATTTATTATAAATCATTTACGATATGCAACTATGTACACTAGATCTAATCTTTTTTTATCTATTTAAATTTTATTTATAAGTATTGAACAAGTTGAGTAATAAAATAAACTATTAATATTGTTAAAGGCTAAAGCAATACCACTTCAATTATAATCAATTATAAGATCACTAGACTATAGCCTGAGGGTAGGTCTTACTAAAACTACAATTTCGATTATATCTTCATTGTAATATTAAGTCTACAAACATAAAACAATTAATAATTCAAATCACGTCAATTTGGGGAAGAAATTATAAATATATAAATTTTTTGCAACAAGAATATCCCATTACAATTAAAAAGATAATCGATTCAATTCAAATTACACATCAATTATTTTTGGTATATTGAATATCACAAAGGACTACATATTTTGAAGAAAAGTGGATGTAAAAAGATCTCTTCTAAGCTTAATGAATCATGAACGTCACCTTTAGCTTTCAAAGGTTTCTGATTAAAAGCCACAAAAAGGTGTAATATGTAAAAAAATTCAACCAGGAAAACTTTTGTCTCAAAAAAGTTCTATTCCATTGGGAATTATTAAAATTGTAATTTCTCAAGAAAAATTAATTGAGAGTGCCACATTTATTTATTAGAAGTGCATAGACGATTTCTTTGGGATATTTTATATATTGAGATATTAATTGATTGTTTATTTGCTAACTAAAACATCCGGAGTTTACTTGTCCAATTAGTCTGATAGGAAGTTGTTTTTTTTTTCGAGAAACGTGACACTCTGTATTTTTATATATACATGTATAACAAATATTATCGTAATAATTAATTAAATGACATTTATCTCATTCAAAGTATATAGGTACTATGTTTTACCCCAATGAAAATAAATATTATAGAGGTATATAATACACAAGTTTTTCGGTTAAAATAGTTTCAATTCGAATACTATTAAAATTTTTCTGTAAGACGAATTTAATTAGATATGCTTTGATCCTATTTGTAAGGAACCTAGAATGATAATGAAAGGAGTGGAAAAGTTCCACATAAATAAGTTATTCGAAGAAATTTCAAAGTTTTGTAACAATTATTTTCATCGAGTCGCATTAGTATAATTTCCAGACAGTTCAAGATTTATTGGATTTATTATGTTTTAGTTTTTCCCTCAACAATGAGAATTAAAATATAAAAGTTCCCTAATAATGTAGACTAATTCCCAATAGTCTATGCATATATAAACGCTTTCAATTTAATAGCATGTTGATTGAATACATTGAAATAATTGATATTGAACTAATATAGGAACGTGGTAGATGATCGTTATGTATGGCGTAGAGCGCATACTACGGCGTAGAGCACACACTACGACTTATTGGAGCAAATGTTATATATGATAAGGGACACATATGTTTTGTAGTACTGCCATCATTCACTAACGTGCACTCGCAATCCAGTTCATCGTTAAAGGTCATAAATAACAAAAAGCGACTACGACACCATAAACCCTAATCTCCTTCAAACGACTTTATTCCGTGTTTCATATATATGTACAAA
This sequence comes from Agraylea sexmaculata, assembly GCA_022606485.1. Classification (NCBI taxonomy): domain Eukaryota; kingdom Metazoa; phylum Arthropoda; class Insecta; order Trichoptera; family Hydroptilidae; genus Agraylea; species Agraylea sexmaculata. The sequence goes on along the minus strand of JAGTTH010005788.1, from coordinate 92,609 downwards.
AATATATTTGTAGGCATTCCTATAAAGCCAAAAATACACTTTTATAATATCTTAACATTCTAAAGTCTAAACCTTACTATGACATTGTACATTACACAATATTAGGACAAGAATTTCGAAACAAATTGTAGATTTTAGACACCCAAGTTATTTATGAAAGAATTAGTATTGAAACAACTGATATTATGATAATTTAATATTCTTGCGGTGGGTATTTTAGATTGGGAGAGATTTTGGATGAAATTGACATTAAGTAAACGTGAGTCAGTTCAAAGCAATAGAAAGGGTGGACAAGTTGGGTGTTTTGATTGTTTACCTTATAAAGGCCTTACCTTACATCTCAAGGATAGGGTCTAAATTGAAATAGAGCGTTTGTCTAACGTATATAATTATCCTAAGATGAGAGGAATTCACTTTCTCGTTAATTATAATCCCCTTTTAATAAATATGTTCAATTCATTAGGACATAAATGTGCTTTTCGTCATTTCATTGTTGTTTGGAATGGAACAAATTAATCAAAGTAGATTCAATATATTCTGCAAATTTGGACTGTGTAATATGGAATGCCCAGTTTCACCACAAAACCTTTCAAATGGGATCATTATTTTAAAAGTTAAATGAGCTTGGAATCGACTTCAATAGGATTTGTATCAAAATCATTTCATGCCGACTTATTTTTATATTATTTTACAAGTAATAAGCAGAGAGCGTTTCTTCTTTTTTGAGTAGCATTTATTAAGTTATTTTTGCACCAAAATATGCGCTCTCGTAATATAAATATATATTTATTTAGGTTTTGGCGTTTCAGATATTTATACAATAATCTATTCAATTATTTATTGGAATATTTTAAAATGTTGTCAAACTTATTTTAATATGATTTCAATCAGTGTTCTTTACTCCATAAAAAACCTGTTGAATTTCAGCAACATAATGGATAATATATAATATATCATATTGTATAACAGTATTCTAAATATGTACAACAAAGTAGATTTCATTCAATTGATCTGGTAAACATTACACATTTCTATGAAATATTTAAGTCTCAGTTCATTTATCAAAATTACAAGTTTATTACATATTTTATAAAATATTGCAATTTATTATTTATTTTCAATGTGATTTTTTTATATTGTACTTCAAATACAATCCAGGAATTTATATGTATATAACCCAGTTAAGAGGCTCACAATCATTGGAATTAATTACAATAGAATAGTTGTCGTATTTGTAAGTGAAGGGTGAGGACTGAGTGTGTTTGCTTAATACTATTATTATCAATGTGTTCCATGAAATTATTATATTAAATTACACTATTGGGTAATCGAATCAATGGTGTAAGCGAAATGAATTTTCCGATAAATATGAAATAAGAGATAAGTGGGGACAATATTACTATATTACATATAAGTGGATACAGATTTATATTAAAATACATTATATACTGTCAATTTTTGAAAGAAAAATAGAAAACCTTTAATTAATTTAAGGTGCCTCCGTGTAGTGAAACAACTATACATTTTCATAATAAAAATAGATATGTAGATATTGATCTTGTATATAATATTCGGCGTATTTTAATAAACGGGAAAGAACAATGTAGGAAAATGCAGCAAAGGAATTTTCGCATATTGAATTCAGAACCTTTTTTCTTTAAACGAGTTGAAAAAATATTTGCAAGCTTTAAATTAAATTATCGTGAAACTAGTTTAAAGAGGTTTCTCTCATAAATCTGAGCTGATCTAAAAAGATAAATTTATTTGGGTTATATTATGAAGGAGGCTGTTGAATTAACTAATTAAATAATTTAAGATTTGGAATAATTTTCTTGACGTGGTTCACTGATACCGCATTAAAAGAATATTAATTAAAAACTGTATAAATTATTGAGTTTTTAAGATAAAAAAACTGCTAATTGGGAAGTAGGAACAACTTTTATGCTAAGAAAGTAAAAGGTTTTTACTAAAAGTGTTATTAGTCTGTTTGCGAAAATTTCCATATATTTGCAATGCGATGAGTCTCGAATTTGATCGAAAGAATATCATAAAATATACTATATTTATTCAAATTACAGCCGAACCAATTACTTATTTGAGAAAATCCTCCATACTTGTAGAAGTTAATTTAAAAAAGTGTTAATAGAAAATGAATGTTATTTCGATCAAAGCGAGTACAATATTAGAATTTTCAAAAACTTTATTACACGATTGATGTGAATATGAATATATGATAAATTATTCATCCCACAATACATGTTAATCCCAAGATTGAATAAGGTTTAGGAATCTTCAAAAAAAATAAAGGTTTAGGAATGTCTGTTGAAAAATTCAGTAGAAGTCTGTGGTTATCCGCTTGACTGAGAGAAACCTAAGAATAAACTTCTTTCAGACTCTTTTATTCGATTGTATTGAAGCATATCGCTTGAAAAAGATACTCGTGGGCTTTAAGATTTTTTTAAAAGATAGATAGAGTATTAACACAAGTCCGTTTCGGGTGAAAAAGCATAAAATATATTTCCATTATATATACATACGTGGGTGATGTTTAACATTTAAAAAATTGAATGCATGTTGGGCTAATAAATTGAATTGAATAAATTAACACGGTCCATCGACTCGATCAAAAATTATTTAGAGAAATCAATAAAAATACGTGCTCACCCGCTGTGAAAAATATATTTGAAAAGGTCTTTCATCAAATTATCGTTTGAAATTTAATGCTTGAACATATAACGTTAAATAAATTATTATTATTGGTAAGAAGATATTAATTAATGTTTGTTTAAAATCAATGAATTGCTTTATACTATTTAAAAATATGAAATTGTGGGGAGGTTTATCGAATCCATGATGAAGAGGTAAGAGCCAAGAATATATGGTATAGAAAGCTTTCAGAATATAGATCAATGCAAATGAAGTATACGCAAGTAAGCGTAGGAAATTTTTCCCAAATACATATTGTATTATTTCCACAAAATAGTTTCTTCTGATTGGAAAGCGCTACGATGCATAATCCATACAAACACCTCATTTCAATGAATTAATATTGACACATGTTTCCCATGACTTTGGTACAAGAAAATCGTTGTTTATTCAAAATAATATGGAGATTTTGTTTTGACATAAACATCAATCATAAAGTAACATACATATTTGACGTGAGTCGACGATGAGAAATGAAGACTACATTTTACTGTCTTAATACCAAGTATATATTTGAAGTAGCTTGTTATCAATTTTATAAAAAAATTGGTTTCAGCTTTAACATTTTGCCGTAGATAGAGAGTAATAGATTCTACAGAAAAATCCTTTAATGATTTTGAAATCATTATTTTAAATACTCCAATACATTGAGGAACCAAGGCTTCCCGCAACAGCAACTTAATTCTATACTACTCCAGTTATTCATACCTAAACTCCAACTTCACCATAGAACTCGTTCCCCCATTTTAACCTAGGTCTACCCTGCCTTCTGGCTTGCTGCAAAGTATTTCCCTCTTTTTCTTTCCACCTGACCTGCCTAATATTGTGTAATAAACTACAGTGCATCTACGCTTTTGAAAAATGAGTAAATCTCCTCCTCCTAAGTACTCAATATTCTCTTAAGAATCTTACATTCGAATCTAAGTAGTCTACGATTTCAAAATATATAAATATAATAATCTGGGATCTGGGTCCAGGATATCTTTGAGTGAAATTTATATCAAGCATAAATGTGTTTATAACAGTCAATTAATCAAAATTCAATTCATTTCATCATAAAAGGGTTGTAATTACGGGACGTAGCTCGTAGAGGCGACATCAATCAGATGATAATATAAGACGATTTTGTTTGAGAATACAAATATACAAAAAAAACACATCTTTATAGAGTGAAAAAGAAAAATTTGGTTTTATAAAATAATATTTTATGTTGTTAAATTAACACGCCTCAAATGCTTGCTGTATTGTATTGTTATCTCACCAAACATTTACCATAAAAATTATTATTTTTATTGTTACCAAATAGAGAATTTTGATGTACAACAAATATTTTCTTGAAGCTACTTATTGAGTATTAAAGCTTTTGCGATGTTTCCTCAAAATAATATATATGAAATAGTTTTCGATGTAGTATATGCGAATTCAGTCATTAGGTCGAAGTGGCTTTCATTTTTCAGAAGTGACGCGTACAAAAATGTACCATATTCTCTTATGAAATAATATATAAATCCAAGTCAACAATTTTCAGCAGCTTTGTCGAGATTTCCATGTTGAAAAAACCTGTTCGAATTTTCCACTGTGTAGTTCAGGAGACTGTCGAGTAAATTTGACACAATTCGATTTTTAGCACACCAACTTGCCATAAGACATCAGTTTGGATACCAATTTGCATAATTTGGCTTGACATTATCACAGATTATAATACTTCGATGAGAGGTTGTTTTGCTAACCAAGTGAATATTTATAAGGTGTAAAATGACATTTAAAATCGCCCACATGGAACGTGTAAATTTGTATATTATTCTATAAACATTATAAACGAAATTAGGTCAAATTATATTTTTATTTGAGGATGACGATAAATTAAGACAATAATAAATTTATGCCATTAAGACAGTAAAAATAATTTTAAGGTTATTAACATATTCTCAAATATTTCATTTACAGTTTGCTTCAAGTAACATAATATCAGTATGAACAATTATAATAATGAATGAATACGAAAAGAGCAAGTTTCCAATATAAGATACATTTATGCATTTCACAGATAGGCACTTTAAATAAATTTTATCATAAAATTTATAAGCCTTGGCATGTTTATAAAGGAATACATATTTATAAAGAAAATATGTAAATATTTCAAAAAAGGTGCACCATATAAAAGAAAGGAAATTGTATGGTGTAAATCTATTTTTATCGATGCTGTAATAAATATTACCAGCCACTATGCAACAAAACTATACATCATATTGAAGATTTCTAAGAAATGTGATAGCTTTAGTCAAGAAAACTATTATATCATGTTTTTTTCTCATATTTCATCACCACAAAACACTTTTATATATTTTTGACATTGTCAAATCTAGTTTGTACAACAACATACACAAAATGTGTTTATATCGTATGAAATATAACTACACTTTTATAAAAATAGGTGCTAATATTATATGAAAACCAATTAAAATATTTAATATAGAGATATATCACTGTATTCTTATTGAATGTGTAGAAAAATTAAGCCTTTACTAAGAATTGTGTTCATTGTAAAATAAGTGCAAATAAAGTTGCGAAAATCGACTTTTATGCATTAATTTAACACCAAAATATTACTGTGAAAAATTGTTTCAAACATGTACCTATGCAAAGAAATATCTAGTTTTATATGGAACATTTTATGTAGTGTTGAATTTATGAATGTCGAAAGTGGCATGTTTGAAGTAAATACACGATTCAGGTTGCAAAACAATTTTTCGTTTGATATTTAATGAAGAGCTACTAGATTGTAAATATGAACGAGTGTTCACGAGAAATTTAAGTAAGTATCGTTTTTTATGCGTTTATTTACATTGAATACACTGTGATAAAATTATTGGATTGGCGTATTTGTGACAAGGGAATACCTGGTTTCATAACTAACGGCTATTAAAGAATTTGAAATATATATATTTTCTATGGAGATAATAAATAAAAAATAAAAATATACAATACCAAAATATTTTTTTAATTATTTTGTGTATTTTGATGAAACATTTTATTAGAAGAAATTTCGTGTATACGCGCTAAAAGGCTTTTTTAGGAAGGTTTTATTTGATTTAATCTTATTGGCGATCTATTTAACTATTACGGTTAAATATTAAGTTATTAACAGGGTAGCTCTATGTCACACAAATAATTACAATCACAAAAATCATAGTAAACCTAGATCTGGTCGATTGATCAGGATTATTCACACACCAGTCCTTATTTCTTGTTTATTAATTTGAGCATACTTATTATTTCTTTCATATTATAAAATGCCACCAAATAAATATAAAAAAATATTTTTTTATATATATTGTGGTAGCTCCAAATATTACTTTCTCTCGTTACTTTTTCGTACGGATTTTTTTTTCAGAAGCGTACCAAAATACAATTGGCCATTTGGGAAGGTGGTAATTTAGAAAGGCTTTTCAGGTGGTAAATTATGTTCGGTATGCTACGGAAAGAAGTCTGTTAATATAAACACAACTATATCTGCACATTTATGTTTCTGGCATTCTGAAATCATAAGTGGAAATAGGAAATCCACCTACTTATTTCAGGAAATATGTATGGCGGACGCATAGGAATTTAACTAACGCTGCACGAGAATGAATTTTAACTGTACGTAATCTGCTGAAAAACAATCACTATGATGTGTAGATCTATTTAATAAAATTCTTATGAATGATGCCTATAATTTATCGGAGATGTCCGGGTTAGGTTCATCTATAAATATAATATGCATACATCATCCGTGACTGAGTTAGTCCTGTTTGAAGAGAGCTTATGGATGTAGAGGAGTATGACTTTAATGATAGTAGTAGTCGAGTAGTAGGATGACCTACATTACATTGAACAAAGCTAGTATACAAAAGGTTGTCGGTAGTATGGCGCACGTCCGCAACAGGTATACAGGTATGTACATGCCTTTAGTATGCACTTTACTCATCCTTATTCTACACATTTTATACCACCACCTTCACCACTTAAGCTTCTCACCTATTCTTTTTTATTTAAATAATATCTAGAGAACCGTGTACTACACAAGAATCTTTACATGATTTGTAGTTATTTGTGAAACCTAATAAAAATCATGCATCAAGCATCATTCTGGAAAGTAGCTATTTTAATCCTTATTAATACAAAGGAAAATAAATTTACATTTGAGCAAAAAAATATTATTAATAATGGTGTTTGGTTATAGTTTTACGATGTGACTAATCAAAGAACTTTGCGGCATATTTCGACTGAAAGTTGCTGTATAAAAATCATTCATAGAGGGAGGATATTAGAATAATATTCTAAGGAATGGCAGGCTATCGCAAACTTATTTAAAAAAAAACAAGTTTTAATCGTGTAATGTACAGGGTGGACTTAAACTAACTAAGAATATTTTCTTTTTTTTATTATTTAATATAAAAAAATAATTAATAATATTAATTACGTATAACAGACACAATATGTAGTCACTACTGAGTACTTCAGAGAAACAGCGGATTCCAAGATTGTGGCCCAAACTTGATTCCAAGAGCACTATTAATATTATTAATTATATTTTCAATTATTCTTACGATACCCTACTGCCCCCTAAAATATTCTCAGTTATTTCAAGTCCACCCTGTATATTAAAACTGTAAAAGGTAGTTGAAATGTTTATAAATATTCTGATTATTGATGGATGGTTATTTTTTGTCTATTTATTATATTGAAAGTGGAGGGAAGGTAGCGTATTAAAACAATAATTTAGCAAGCAAAAAAATGCTGTAAAAATTTTTTTTTCAAATAATGACTACTAAAAATAAAAATTTACTTAATAAGTAACTATCTAGATGTATTATTAAAATATTATAATACATATCAAATAAGCGACTAGTAATCAAATATTGCGATGAATATTAAGTATGCACGGCCACCTTTTACCAAGTAATTAACTGAATTAAAAAATCACGGTATGTAAAAAAAGTGAAGTAATGTGTCGTCTTAGTTTTTAGTTTAAAAAATGTGTTTTTTGCCAATGTTATAAAAAATATGAAATAAAAACATGAAGGGTAACTATGTAATTATTATGTTTTGACATTAGTCAAATTTATACACTCCATCGTACATTAAGAAATTCAATACGATTGACATCAGTATGTTTGAGATTGAATATCTTAGTTTACAATTAATTCAATATATTTTACATGTTTGAAATGAGAATATTTAATAATATAGAGTAAGCTTTATTATAACTATTTCCATACAATTGTTTTTCGTTGTGTTCTACCCATGAATAGGATGCAAATTATTGAGGTATTCGCGTTACTTACTTAACTTACTTAATATAATTGGGTTGGGTTACATAAGACACTGTTGATCATTGTTTTAAGATTATTGTTTCAAGGTTAATATAAATAATAATAATTGTTAGTGCGAGTTATACACTAGTTCAAGTTATTTTACCATATACACACAACGGGTAATCATATAATAATTTCGGAATGGAATCTGGCGAATACTCGTAGAATTAAACACAGGGGGAATTTGGGATAGCAGAAATCTCAATTCGTATTCAGTGAGGTTATAGGATATAAAAGAGACATAAGAAAAAATCAAGAAAACAATAAATTATTCTTATTTCTCTTTATAATACACTATTCCTGGTACATTATCATTGTCTAGTTAATGCAACACAAACTAAATATACCTAACATGGCATACGTACTAATATTTATATTTAAAAGATTCAGTATTAATGAGATTGATATTTTCATAACATGAGCTTTTATTGATTAGTATGATATTTAAATGTCAGCGTTTTCTTCATTAAAGAAAATTGCCGTTCTACTTAAAGAGGGAAAAGCCTTTTATTCTATGATCCATTAATCTTTACTTCATTTAAATACTATTCAAGATAAGATTTAAGCGGTATTAAAATTATAACTTTTAGGTATGATTTAATATTAATTTCAATTGTTATTTGCTGGCTAAGGTGTGCCGGCTGAAAATAATGGCCTATCAGTTTCAGATGATTTATTTCTTGTTCAGGTAATAATAGAAAAAGTTCAAAATTGACTCGAACCGAGGACAAAGTTTCAACGTGGAAATGAAAAATGTTTCGATCGAAAATGTTTTTAATGCTGAAATAAAGTTTCGATTAGTTAGATCGATTAATATTCATGGTAAAATTTAAATGTTGAACTGTTTTAATTATTGAGCTATTTTTATTAGCGAAAAACGGTTGCCACCAATAGTTAATCGAAAGTAAGGGTGAAAATAAATAAAATAAATGTATTTTCTTGAGAGCCTTCAATTATCAGACAAATGTTCATTGGATGGATTACAACCTGACAGATTGTTTGCTTCTCGCTTGAAAAAGACTGAAATTACAAGAAAAATATCCCACGTTGAAGAGAATGAGTATCGTTACATTATCGATTCTATTGAAAATTTATATTTTGGTTTACTACGTGTTTCAGGTTAAAATAATTTGTCTTTATGGCATATTAAAGTGTGGTGTTATTACAGGCTTGAGGTGTATACGATTTTTCAGTGTCAAAAACAAATCGGCATTGCGTGTGGTTAATAACAATGAACTTTGTATAATGGATGAAGGAAATAAAAGGGTGCTGACGGTTAAAAATCGTTGTAATTGGTTACCAAGAAACAATATACAAAGTTTCAAACATTATGTTATAAATAATATGCCACTTTCAGGCTGGTTTTTCAGACAACTCAATTTCACCTAGACGATTGATATGTTTCATGTTTTTTGGGAATTTATATTCAGCGTTTTGCACTTTGAAAGAGAAATGTTTTCGTATTATAAATAAATTGGGTATATTTATTTATACACATTTTATTCAATTTTCATTTATTCTCAGTCAATAACCAAGCTTCAACCATTCAATCTCCGTATTTTTTTACATTTATTTTTAAACTATTTTGTTCAGGTTTCTTAGTGGGTTCTCCCCAACAAATAAATCATATATACTATGCTAGGTATATAAAATTTGTCTTCTTGTATTTAAACCTAATTGAGAAATTGTAAAACTAACCATAGATTTATTTACATTGGATTTACCTTTACTAGCTTATATTTTTATTGAAGAAATTTCATTAATTATGAAATTCCACTTAGACGCAAATATTATCAACAATTATATTTTAATGTAACATGGAGTGGATTATTAATAAAAACTAAGGGGTGAATAGGGAGAGTTTTAAGGTAAATATGTATATGTATGTCAAGGATAATATCATTTTAATTCTAAACGATAAAATAAAGTGATTAGATGCCTTATGTTGAATCATCACATCAAATAAATAAATCATTAGACACTGAAGAAAAATCAATATTCCGTCTAAGTAAATTAATCCCCGGTTGGTTGGAATGTATAATAAATTTTATTCTGCTTACTATGAATAAATGTCTATATATTATAAAAACCTATGCATATTTTTGCATCAAACATACGAGAGCCACCTGATAGTATCTATTAGATTCAATTTAGATATCCAGTGTTCTTGTGAGCCTATTTCAATAGTCTTTTCTGCTACAGTAAAATGTCTTTTATTCTCTGTATGTTACAAACAACGCTGTAAGCGTCAGCATGTTTATTTTGAACTACTACTTGAAATAAGCACGGTTTTATTTGAATATAAAATCTAAATCAGTAGTGATATGTGTTGGGAGTAACTTTTGTACTCTGAGTTGTTTTTACCTCTGACCCTTATCACCTGCTGGACATTATCAAAAAGTTTATACCCTTTACATCAACCCGTTTCCCTACATACGGCTGTAAACTAAAGTTGGTAGTATCATTTTAGTTTTAAAAGTCATTTTTCATATTATTTCCATAAAATATTCACCAGATATATTGTAACTAAAATATGTAATACTTTAATATATAAAAACACTACATTTTTTTCGTTTCTCTTTAAAATTTGAAATATTAAATAAAATAAAATAATAATTCGGCATCTTTGGAACAAAAGTAGCCATAAAAGTAGGAATATGAGATTTATATATTATAGATTTTTTTTATATTGAACGGTAAAATTTATCTAATATGATTAAATATAAATATCACTTATTATTACTTCTTTGATATAAATTTAAGCATATCGATGAAGAATAGTTTGTATTTGGGCATTTTTTTGTGAAAAGACTCATAAGAATTGTATAATATATTGTTAAAATATAAAAACGATTATTTATGACGACTAGGAAATCGGAAATATTATAAGTAAAATCCCGTATAACTGTTTTGTTACAGATTTATTCTGATTTACTAGATTGTAAGGTAAATAGTGAGGTAATTATTAAGTCGGTGACCTGTGTAAGTAGAAATGGTTACGATTACTGACAGACAACGAATTAAGATGTTGCTGTGTCAAAAAAAAAACAAAATTTGTAAAAGCTTATAAATTATTATTTTATTAGAATTTAAGATTTTAGAAGAGCAGTCATTTTCTTGAAAGTACATGACTAGCTCAGCCTAGACAAATGTGTAAATACATTTTCGTAAAAAGAATGTTTATTTTTTAGCTGTTTTTACTCCCCCTTCAAATTTTTCCCGTCGATTACGGAAAGGATCCGCATGAGACACATTGAGCCTGATTTCTTTACGTGCCAATTTATTACTGGCCATGGTAATTTTAAGGATTACCATGAACGTTTTAATACCGAGAGTAGACATATTGCGCTTTGTGGTTGCGATGATCAGTTAACATCAGAGCACTATCTATGGAACTGTGAGGAACTACAAGGTGAACGAGAGCTACTCGTAGAATCTTTGTTATTAGGTGGCAAAACGGGGCCAATAGGTCACGCTGACATGGTCAGCTCTGCGAGCAATTTCACCGCGTTTAAGGCTTTCTGCCATAAATTTTACATGCGTGCAAAAAATACAGAAAAAAAATTAATAATGTGAATCGGCACTATTTTTGTGCATCACGCAAAACAGTAGCTCTCAATCTGCTTAGTGCAAAGCGGTGTGGTAAGAGGATACCCTATCCTTACAGATACACCGGGTGGAGGTGGGTAATAGCTGTTTTTACTTAATAGATCTTATTAAAATAAATTAGTAGTAAATGTGCTACTAAAATATGAAAACATTATCGTATTAAAAATACTGCAAATAATTTCAAAACCCAGGATTATTTAGCTTATCATGAGCATGTGAGTAAGGACGTCATAAATATTGAAAAAAAAAACCGACAGGCAAAGTGCTCGTATATTTGAGCACGTGTTAAATGCAAAGACAGGCTGGACATCAAACAGAAATGCTGTCGTGGTGAAAGCCAAACAAATGGACGGAAAAGGGACTGAAGCCTTTTTAACCTTACTCCTCGGATAGTACATAAAGCCTGATTGGAGTTGTTGACCTTTCATAGAGGCGGGCGTTGGTCTATAACGGAGACCCTTTGTCTAGCGAGACCTTCATTGACAGGAACTCCATTACTACAATACGATCCTTTCACACTTTTCACTGCACAACGACGACGTGACGTGACGTTCTACGTCTTGAGCACGTACAGGCAATTTACAATAAAGATATTTTAAACAAACTGATTTAAACAGTGACAGTATACGTTACTCAACAGGGAAAACGAGACAAAAGACCTTCATAGAAATAGAGTTAATGGTCTATTTGGCAAGGTTACAGCTTTACTCTGAGAGGCTCTGTGTAATTAAAGTTAATTGGACATTTCTTTAAGCATTCAACATCACATACAAAGTAAAATAAACTTTAATGATACTTTAATATTTTCATAATAATGTACTTTTTTATTTAATTAATTGATAAATAATATATTCACATAGAAGGAAATTTTGCAACATACGGAGCGAAACAAGCTCGTATTCACATCAAACAATGCTGTAATAAAATTCAGTCGTTTGTTCTTTTATTAATGACATTGGGAATTTTTTTCGAGTGAAATCGATACTGGTCGAAAATAATATTCTGGCTTAATGTTCATCATCGTTATTATATTAAGTAGATGATATATTTTCAATACAGTATTATTATTAAAAATCCTGTTGACATTTCATATGTGAAAGTCTGATTGAATCGAAACCCTAGAAATGTGAATTGCATCTCGACGAAATGATTTAAATATAATGAAAATGTAATAGAAGCGGCTCTGTTGAGATTCAATTATAGATATTTGTATGGAAAAGTAATAAGGTAACATTATTTATTGAAGATATACGAACAATTTGTAGGATATTTATATTGACTAATATCAGATTTAGTACATTTAACAAGTTCATTTAAAATATACGTAATAAAGAGTTTATAAATGGGTGTGTAATAAAATATGATCGAATTGTAAAAAAAATATTTCCTTTTATGTTTTTATGTATTACTATTAAATTAATGGATATTCTTTCACAAAATTTCCTCGAAAATATGCGTTTCACTTAATATTATCCCGGTGGTTTTTGTACCGGACAACTTAATGGGAATATGTGCATAATGTTAACAGGTGAAACTGTCAATCGAATTATAAAATGGATGCCTGTCAATAAATATTTTGCGGAACATACTCTATTAAACCTTCATCCTATCATCTTTGTATATAAATGAATAATTATTTTTTTATTAATAACGTTCTTTTCATGATAACACTCACCGATAAACTGTCATCTAAATTCACGTCTCATTAATTTATGACGCCACCCGAATTATTTAACGTCATGAGTCATCTATCACATAATTGATGTCTGCACAGCTCAATAATTTCACACCGTTTTAATACCCAGTCATACGAAAACTAATAATGAAAATTAGATCATAGTTATTTATCCGAAATTCATCATAATCGTAGTTTTTTTTATTTGAAGTTTGTCAGGTTATATAACTTGTATAAGTGATTTATTAAATTATTAAATACTAATTAACGCCCGTGAATTAAAAGGCATAAAGTAAATACAGTAAAAAATAGCTTAACGTACGATAATATTAGAAAGACAAATAAACCATTTGATTTCCATAAAGGTGGACTTTTAATCATTTAAATTTTAATGACGTATGTATAATTACATAAAAATTAACTTCAGTCATAAGTTTCGCTTCGGTGGTTAAATGGGTTAGCAGAGGGTTGTTTATATAAGCTTATGGATTCAAAGCATTGTAAAAGATAAACAGTAGATCGATAATTAGTGAAAATGTTTAATTGAAAGTGGAATATTATAAAAATTTTTAAGATTTTTTTTTATGATGAATTAATTGGTTAATTATATATATATATATATATATATATATATATATATATATATATATATATATATATATATATATATATATATATATATATATATATATATATATATATTTATATTATTAAATTGAAAACATATCATTGTGCAAGGAGTCTTGATATCGTTTTAAAAATGTCGTACAATTTACTTGTAATGCAATTCAGCACAGATGCTGTATGAAAAATATAATTGTATGCAATTTTAGAACCTTATGTGATGAATTTAAAATAATTTAATTATTAGAATATGTACTTACATATTATAGTGTTAGTATAACAACTAGGTTTTTGCGAGACCTACTGCGCTTGATTTATAAAGCTTCACTAACAATAACTACTTCGATATTCTAATCCACTCTACACTAACAAAATAAATCATATTAAAAAAATACAAATAAAATAATTCAATTAGGTTGTCCTCTGAGAATATCTCCCATCGGGAGTATTAAAAAAGGCTTTATATACATTCACATAAACATAAATCACTGTTATGTATAATCAAATAACGATTTATATTTCCAAGTTCATTCGGTGGAAAGGCGACACGCGGAGATAAAAAAAACAACAATAAAATTTAAAATTCAATAAAAATCCGATTAATACAAGGCGATAGAATTTGACGTGGTGAATGCTTAAAATTATATATTTTTTTAAAAGCGTGTTGAAAAGGTACGTCGTTAGCAATTAAAGAGTTAAGTGCTGACACTTGAAATTGAAATTATATGAAAACGAGCTTCTGCTGATGATTCTGAAACATTGCATAATCATGTATAAATAATAAATAATTATATATTTATAGACACACTTTCAAGTAGAAATGTTGCGGTTTTGTGAACAAAATGAATACAATCCGATTATGGAAATAAAATGCAAATTCAACACATCCTCGAAAGCCACTTGTAAAAAAAACAAGACATATGTAGGTAAAAACAAACAGACATTGACATGTTGTTCTTAAATAATATTATCATATAATCTTTTTCCCTGGAGACAGTCCCGACTCGTAAATAAATACCGAGGGAAAAAATCCCCCTTGGTTAAGTATGTGTGGAAATTTTTCGGTCATATTTTTTTTACAAATGTCTTCTCAAAAAGACAAAGAAAATAAAAATAGCACTATTCACGTAAAAATCAGTTTGCCATGAAATTTATCATATACCAAAAATTATGTACAGATATGTAAGTAAACACACGTTTAATAGAGAACATTTTGAATTTAATTTATTTGCTTTTGAAGACATACTTTACACAACCAAATTTCTAGAGAATATTGACTCACTTTTGAAGTTGATAAAATAAATATCAAATATCTCAATCAGTGGTTCAAGATATGAATAAAATTATTCCTAATAGATACGTATGTCTATGTATTAATTAATTAAATACTTTTTTATTATATCCATGTCTTGTGGGATACAAAGAATGATTTAATAATTAAGAGTACGTATGGATCTATTGTAATAATGTTCCACTATTATAAATATACCCTGACTTGAAATAAATCTTCTTTCCACCATCTTGATATATTAAATAATAATAATATTTTTAAAATGCCAAAAAGAAAAAAACAGTATTGAAGAGTACAGAAAACTAACTTACGAATGTTTGTGATTCTTACACCGAAAAACTAATAGTAAATCCATTTTCTCAAGTCACACGAGCCGGCCTGATTTTCGCCATCTGACCGTATTTAATGAAGAACTTTCCCATGATTGATAGAGTAAGAAGTGAGTATCGCCTTGAAAGTTCCAAAGAAGTGGGTAAACCTTTTCCCTTCAAGTATCAGTTGAAAAGGACAAGCTTTCAACGACCACTAAACCGTCTGAGAAAACGATAAACGAAAAGTTGACAGACAATTTTTTTGAGACACTACTCAACTTTTCCACAAGATTACAATCGAACACCATCTTTGTATTCGCACAGTTCAATTAATATTAAATATACCATTCAATTACATGTAAATACAGCGGTTAGAAAGAAATGTATAAATTACCTCAACAGAAAAGTGGAGACGTGATGTTGAATCGAATGTTCTACTTGCATATCAGAGTAACTTGAAATGAAAAATAAACAAAGAAGGCATTGAGTTGGAAAAAAGAAGACACGTTTTAAATTAAGACCATCTTGAGAAAAATAAACACAAACAACTCTGTATTAGATATGTCAAATTAGCCTTACTGAAAACACGTGTATTATATCAAGATAAATTATTTTAAGCTCTTCCCCAGTTCCTCGGGTTTTGTATGTTGTATTGTTCACGTTAAATATGATTTAATAAAAAAAGTTAGGTCAATATCCTTATTCTGGATCCTACATGACTATTATTAATTGAAACATATATCCACAGTCTGAAGTATTTATTTTTATTTCATTGTATCAAATGAGGTCTTAAAAAAGTCCAATTATCATGTATTTCTATGTTATAGATTATCACGATTTATATAACCGGGAATAGTATTAATAAAGTCTTGATCTAAGCTTACTCTTCTTGCCTGGTTGTAAAAAGAATATTGAGAAGATCGTCATTGTTTAAATTCAAATATTAATGTGAATGATCACATATTTTTTTTTTAGTTGTGTCGTTCCTTTTTCGGAGAACTATTTGCAGTATTCGATCAACAAGAGGATGAAAATTGTGACCCCATGTTGTGGTGAGGAATGACAACCAATAATAATAAATTTCAAACAATGGTAAATGAAAGCTTCAGTATCGACGAACTGAACCGAACGGTATTCGCATTTACAGACAATTTTCAGCAAGACAGGTTCAGGATATACAATTCAATTTGATTTAAAAAATTGGACAGAAATAGTATGTACTAAGTGTTAAAAATCTTACTGAAATATTACATTTTTACTATATACAATAAAATCATATAGGATCCTAAATAGGCACATAATTAACAGTTTGAGTGCTGTGAATTTGAAAATGGGAGAGTATTGAAGTAAAACTGCCATTTGCATAACTTTGATCCTGGTTTCTTTGAAAATTGGCCTTTTATTTGAATTTTAAACACCGAATGACTGCATTTGAATAGCTTAATGTCTTTTCTTTTTTTAGTTTGCGAATCAATAAAATATGCTCATTGAATTCCAAATCTATGTTTAAAGTTCACTTTGGAAATTCCGACATAAAATAAAACCGACGTTTTATTATTATATATTATATAATTAAATTCGGATTAAAACATGATAAACCCCGTAAATAAGGACACTTGTTACAAAGCTATAGTCTATTATTTTAATGATAATTTAATTGGGGATATTTGATAAAACAATAAAGGAAGACTTATTTTATAGAATTCAATATTTCACTATCAAAAGACATAACATAACGTATATTTGTATTCAATATGAATCGCGAAATTCCAGTTTCAGCACAAAATATATTCATTCATATGAAGCTCAGTAATTTTTTGTAATAGGTAGTCATCGATAGACGGAATTGATATTGTGTTTCATTTCCTCAGCTACCCTGAAAAACGGATGTAGACGATATCGCATTTCAGCGACAGTATGAAAATGTTACATTTACATGATCACAATGGGCGAGATATCTTACATTATTTGCTTAAATTTTATTGATTGATTTTCTTTATTAAAAATAGGCATTCTTAAAAGCACATATCAAATTTCAATGAAAGTATTCGGTTGATCAATTCAGAACAGTAGTTATCAAATGTATTCTGTCTATCTTAGTCTTTTTGTAGACATTGATTATACCCGAATGTTCCATCAGGATTTTTTCCCACTACGCTACGATCCATTATTCGAAGCAAAAAAAAACTGCAATATAGGTATCGGATTTCTAGACATTTTTATTGAATATTTTTAATATAATATGCGAAATTCATCAGAAATGAAAAACATATTTTCATATTAAGAAAGAAAGAAGTTTTCATATTAATGTACGTTAAATAAATCAAATATGCGTAGGCGAAACAAAGATTTGTTTTACGAAACTATGTACGTAAGGTCCGTATTCAATATAATAGTGTAATGTGTGTGAGGTGTGTGCGTGCGGTGCGTATGCTTGTACACTAATACTACCATTCCAACACCAGTTGTACACCAAATCTAGTCTATTCGTACACACACCATATAGCACGACTCACGAACACACTCTTGTTACACTATTATATTGAATACGGCCCTAATATTTATATAAAAATAGTCCTTGTACATGTAATATACATTATAATAAATTTATAAATAAAATATTCCCATATAAATATTATATTACATTGATGAAATTTTTCAATTTCTTTGATATGAGCCCTGAATTAAATAAATATTCAGTATAAATCAACGGCTACCATTTTAGTCGATAAGTGTATAGTCTGATAATTTTATTACGAGACATATCGAAAAACTTTTCTTTCAAAACCATTCAATTCAAACAATGTCAAACTAGTAGAAGAAAAGCTCTTGATTCTGCGTGACTTTGAAGGCTTTTTTCAAACTTAATAAGAATTTGGCACAAGTTTAAAAGATATTAAGCGAACAACGTAAAATCTTTCAATCGGAATGGAGTTTTTTTTACTGCTACGGATTCAATAAAAGTATCCTTTTATGAAATTCTCCAGCATGTGTTGATGGAGGATTACTATATAAATGTATTTTTTTAAAGGTTTTAATTTTATTGGTCGATTAATCAAGGCGTACGTTTTTTATTTGAAAGACATATCTAACAAGTAAGCATTTTGTATTAGATCGTAAATTACAAAAGCTTTGTAATCCGCCAGAAGCGTGTAAATTACAAAGTTGGTGCGCTAAGCTTTTTTGATAATCTGCTCGTTAAATTGTTTTTATTGAATATTTTCATTTCACAAGCCAATTCCCATTTAAAAAAATCGAAATCATACATTGTAATCAGCGTTTTTGGTATGTGTAGGTACGATTTTAAACTTTTAATAGCCCTAATATGAAAATTTTACCATTTTATTAGGCAGAAATAGTTACGTTATTCTGGAATCTGGATGATTTCTTACATTTAAAGTAATAGTTGTTTTTTAGTTGAAATAACTATATTTTTCAATTTATTTTACAGCAGCTAGTGAATTTCGGAATAATGGAGATTTAAGTACAAATAATAAAATAACTCATTCCACAGAAAAATTGTAGTAAATGCCTTTTGAACTTACAACCACGATATAAATCAAGACATGGTTTACTATGGTTTCTTTCAAATTTTTATCGCTTTTAAGAATTTAAATTGATAAAATTCACTTAAAACAAGATATCAAAGGCGATTTAATAGAGCATGAAAGGGCACTTTTTCAAAGTATAAAGGACAAAAGAATATTCATCGCCAAAAATCATGGTTGTAAAGGACACGTCTCAATCATAAAGATTTTTTTTAAATGATGATGGTCTGTATAAAGTTTACTGGAAATGTGAAATCTTGTACACCATTTTCTAGTCAAGTCGAGATAAACGTCTTCATGTGCCAGGAATCACAATGAGGGCACCTTTTCTGAAATACCTTCAATAAAGACACTCATTAGTGTCCCATAAAAAGGTTTCAAGCACTATTGTAGGGCTTATAGCAATTTTATAAAATGTACTTTGAATTAAAATATAACAAAATTTGACTTAAATTATTACGCATCGTTTAGTTATGAAAAAATAAACATGTCGAACTGGTTTCGTGTTTAATGCAAAGTATTCGACGTTTATTTGATCCTAATCGAAAAGGTTATCCTTTGATGTCTGATAGTTTTGTTAATATTCTACAGCCGTTTATCCCTTTAATCTTTTTGTATTGAAAGGATGGGGCTATTTAAAATATTCAAAGCAATTTGAAATGGAAATAAATTATGATTATGAAAAAAAAATAAACGACTCTAGTTTGATAAAAATAATCAGCGTGATCATGGGTTTAAATCCAGCTCAAGTTGAAAAGGAAAGTTTTGATTTGGTTTTTACGACTGGGAGATCAGAAATAATATTATTGAAATCAAGATCAGTCGTCATGATCCAGGTTCATTCTGATTTATTGGATTGTAAGGTAAATACTGAGATGATTATTAATAGTTAAGATCACCGATAGATAATAAATTTACACGTTGTTGTTTCTAAAAATCGAAAATTTGGAAAAACCTTCTGAAAAATATTTACAGTTTAAATATACAGGGTGGACTTGAAATGACTGAGAATATTTTAGGGGGTGATATGGTATCATAAGAAAAATTGATAAAAAATACTAAATATTAAAAAAAATCATTTTTTTATTAATTTAAAATTAAAAAAATATTAATAATATTAATTGTGCTTTTGAAATCTAGTTTGGGCGACTTTCTTGGTATAAGCTGTTTCTCTGAAGTACTCAGTGGTTACGTGTATATTGTGTCTTTGATACGTAATTAATATTATAAATTATTTTTTAATATTAATTAATAAAAAAATATATTTTTTCAAAAAATATTAAATTTTTGTTTTCGATTATTCTTACGATATCCTACCACCCCCTTATATATTCTTAGTTATTTCAAGTCCACCCTATAAATAAGTATATGTAGATATAAATATTAAAATGTTTAACGACCAGTTATTTTCGTAATTGTATAGGCAATTTGGTTTATGCGACTAATAAATGACTTGGAATGGGGAAAGTATATAGATATATTGTCGTATAAAAACTACCCTGATTACTTTTAAAACATCCACCTCACGAAGTTTCTATCCATCCCAGATTCAATCATGATGGTAATAAAAAGAAAAAACAAATAACTATTTACCAAAAATATTAAGTACTTGATTATATGAAAAAAAATATTTCCGTCTTTGAATGAAGTGTTTTTTTGGTGTAAAATCGAATTTAAATTGTAAACAGAGTGTAAAACTGAAGTTCCGCGCTTCGTTAACCGTAAACAACGAAGCGTCAGGTGCAAATTAAATCGGCAACCATACAAATTCCATTTTGATTTGAAACATTATTTTTTAACATTAAATACATAAATTTCAATACGGAACGAGAATCGCCGTTACAATGTAGCAAAGTCGAAAAATTTATTTCCGAGTTCATGATCAAAAGGAAGCATTTAATTAATGCGGTTTCCCATCAATTAAAATCGTTCTTTACCTCCTTTGTTTGCCCTATTAAACCCATCTTCAAGCCTTTCGACCAATAAAATCTTCTAACAACAATTTATATGGAAATCCATTTTAAATAAATAAAATTCCAAGAAATATACACAATCTTGTATAATTTGGAATTTTATCTTCTTCAGCAATATTTTTAATATGAAAGTTGATTGCGGAATAAAATAGACCTTATTTACGTATAAGAAAAAAAAATGTAAAAAATCGGGTCAAAATATTAATATGCGTTAATTTGAAAAATTGTACTTTTAAACTCATTTTTTCAATGTTAGTATGTTTTAATTATTAGCAGAATAAAAAATCTAGAACGCATTTTATCACCAGACCAGAATATATTGTATAAGGAATATCTACAAAATAATATTTAATATGCTTTTACGTTACCTTGAGTACTGTTTTTTTTTAATATATCATGTTTTATTAAAGTAAGTAGAAGTATCCCGTAGAAGGTATTTAATTAAACTGTTTTATCATCGTTCATCTTGCGTGATTATATGAAACATTCGCCGGTATGATAGAAGGAATAAAGTTCCCTGGAAAAACGTTCAGTAATGAAAAAGCTTTGAGCATGAAACTCTGAAAAGGGCTCGACTGAGATAGCTGAAAAGTCCTGAAAGATCACAGGTCGCATACTTTGCAGGTTTTTCTGTGTTATCAGCAAAATTTTGAATTATGATTGTCAGACTAATGAATTCACTATGAGTTCGTATTTTTCAATGTTTTCATACAGAAAGGTTTTTTATTAAAATTGGCTCTAAACTAATATTAAGCCTAAAGCCCGGACAATAAACATTAATAAATTTTGTGGTAAAAAAATTAGTCCGTGTTTATTTTAAATATTTAATAATTACTAGATATTATATCATTTTAAATAAAAACTTTTTGATTATGAAATTATTTTATAGGTAGAGCTTAACCTATTGATCTGTTATTTTAACATTTCTCGCAAGATTTGTATGCTAATCATTTATTTTATTTTAATTAAAATATATTCATAATATATCCAGATATAATATAATAACACCACACCGTTCATGTTTCTTATAATTGAAACAATATTTAATGATTAAAAAAAACTTTTTTCCATTTTCACAGTGTTATTCATACAATATTCAAATAAATTTTAATCTTATAAGCATTACATTAAGCATACATTAAGTATAAGCAATGAACTTATATCTATAGAAGTGTCATGCGTATTGTTTTTATAAAATGGAACATGGTGGGCATACTACATGGGCTGTGGCTACCTGCAACATTGTTGTCCCTAACATCAGACACTCGAGAGCATCAAAAAATTTCTTACAAAATAATATGTAATGATTGTTTACATAGTGGCATATTATTTGTCCTTGAATATACAGGGTGGACTTGAAATAACTGAGAATATTTTATGGGGTGGTAGGGTATCGCAAGAATAATTGAAAAGAATATTAAATATTAAAAAAAAACAAATTTTTATTAATAAATTGAAAAAAATTAATAATATTAATAGTGCTTTTGGAATCGATTTTGGGGCACCATCTTGGAATCAGTTGTTTCTCTGAAGTACTCAGTAGTGACTGTTACGTGTAATCGTGTATGTTATACGTAATTAATAAAAAAAAATTTTTTTCGATTATTCCTACTATACCAAAATGTTCACTTATTTTTGCGATATCCTACCACCCCCGAAAATATTCTCAATTATTTCAAGTGTACCCTGTAGATTAAGACGCATATTTTTACTGGAAGACTGTGCTTCTTTTTTCTGAATGAATCACACAATAAATAGTATGGTATTTAAATTGAAATGTAAACTGAAAAACATTTAGTTAGAGCGAATCGTATAGTAAATCTGTCGTTTGAGCTCATCGTGGACGCTTAGTTGGATAACGTCAATCCCACCTCTGTATTTATGATTATTCAGGTGTTTTAATACATACACTCACCATTTAGTTACTTTGAAATGGCAACTTTTAATATATGTACTTCTTGTATATATGTACTTGTTCCCTAAAATTGTGTTGTGGCGAAATGACAGATGAAAGACCAGCAAAAGGACAAACACTGTCTCTCATACGACTGAATCCATCATATAGGTATTACCTCAAAGATGAATGAGTATTTTCTATCCCTTTAATCAACATGTCACTTCAAAGATATTTTTGTGAAAACTCCGAAATAATCTTACAGTCGCAATTAATTTATTTTTGTATTGCCTCTTGATTGAACAAACAATAAAAATATAATTCTTTGAATAGCAAAATCCCAAGAAAAGAGTGTATATTTTTGACGTGATGTGAAATGTGAGGTTGTTCAGCATAAGATCATAGAAATACTATTTTTTTATAAATAGTGAATTATTCATTGATTTCACAAACATTATAAATTAATACCTATAAAAGAAATTGTAGTAAATCCAAGCATTAAATAAGTTCATTATTAATATTTATAAATTTAAATGAAGGTCAAACATGTATTCAAGACCATAAAACATAAAATCTGCAGAATATCGATCGGAGTGTTTATTTTACTTACTTTGATGCAATTTCAATATTCCCAAAAACCATTAAGAGCGATTTACTTTGGTTAGTTGAAGATATTTAGAGCTTTCGGTTTATTTTGATGTATTTTAAAAACACTCTTAGCGAAGAAATTACCTCGAATGGGATACGAATTTCTTTAAAAGAAAGTATTTAATAAAATCTTACTACCAAATAATTTATTGGAGATCGATATAATTTATTTAATTCGTGGAAACTTGAAAGAATGAAAATATAATCTACATTGATTTTTCATGGTGTATTACGAGGTAGTAAATATTTCGACAGTATCGATTAACGTTTTATGAGTCTCTAACATTAACGCAATAAAAGAACGATATTGAAAATATTTTAATGGCAATATTTCTCAACATAATGGCAATGGAAAATTATTAATAAAGTTTCAGTATTGAATTAACTTTAATAGCTTTTGTCGTAAATACGGTATTTTCCCTGTTTTACAAATCCTCTGAAGGTTCATTTGTGGGATTAGATGTTTGGGTATTTTGTTTTCACGGTTGTTTTGTAAGACCAATTTAGATAATAGTACAAATAAATACCAGAACAATAGCTGGGGGGAACAATTCTCTACAAATAAGGTTCAAATGATTGATTATATTGAATAAAACAATAATTCCAATAACAATGCTGATATTAGCACTGATTTCATTTTATATTTTTACTGTTTAACGATATAAAATCGTTTATAAATATATAAATTCAGGGTGGAATAAATTCCATTTTTTTTAATTATTCTAGATTATTATGACGGCTTGTTTTATAAGCGAATATATGTAAATCTGATTCTATTAACAGTTCATTCATACTGTGAATATAGTTAATTTATGTATCAATAAAAATTATGGTAAATAAATAATTTCAACTAAAATTTTAATGATATTGTGAATATCTACCATCCCTAAATTATTCCCAACGATAAAACCTGCATCCCGTATAGAAAATGCAGAACAATTAAAAATAATTTGAATATGTTAAATAAAATCATATGTAAACATTTGTATTTCGTTGTCAATCCGATCAGTTTCCAAACTAAAACCAATTTCCAATTATTTATATGAGATTTTTTTGAATATATTATTACATGGTACATAACAATGTAAATCATTCCATATGAAGTTTATTTTAAGATAAAAGTCTCAGAATAGATATGTAGCAAGTTTTCTAAGATGTGAGGTGTCTTCAGATAAGAAGTTGTAATCAACTTTCCACATTCAAGTCACTTCCAAGTATGTTTGAAAGTGTAGAGCTTTCAGTAACTTTTCAAAATAACTTATTAGTAATTGAGACTAATTACTCTATTCAAAATAGGCTTGAAATAACAGTGTTAAAATATTTTAAATATTAAATAAATTTATCAAAAAATTAAAAATATTATATATTATTTGCACGGTAATACGATACGGCATTAAGCTCAGGCTCGACCCGCGTTGTAAAACTTGAGCTTTTAATTAATTATAAACTTTGTCTAATGGGAAACAATAAATAATACAACAATCTATCAGTCACTTAGGTTATTGATTTGGTTGCAAAATTAGATAATGAGTATTTGTTCGGAAAGATCTAAGACTAACGAATGTTTTATTAATCCAATATATACAAGGTTTTTGTACGATAAAATTGAGTTTCTTCGAGATAATAATGAATATTTTAGATAGAAAAAAATATAAACAAATTCAAAAATGTATGAAATTTATTAAAATACCATATAAAGTTGGTTTAGATTATTAAATTTCAATATTTTATTAATGTTGGCATGTTTTGATATTAATAAGATATTATGTTTTAATTGCGAAAATTCTCATTTCTACTCTATGATTTGGATAGTTTCTAAGTAGTTTTCACAGACATTTACAAGTTTTAATCGAAAATGAATCCTTTTCCACTGAATTTGTTCAATGTTGTGCGTAATTAAAACGAGACCTTCTGAAATAATATCTACCTCTTTACAGTTTTTTTGGAAATATATATTCGATTCGTTGCCAAAATCTATGCCACAAACCCTTTATAATACTTAAGTTATAGCATGGAGTATTTATTTTAAAGGATAATAATTGATTGCTTTATCGGTCGTGAATCTGGATATTAATTCAAATCACTTGTATTGATATACAAGGTGGATTTGGAAATAACTGAGAATATTTAGGGGGTGGTAGGGTATCGCAAAAATAAGTGAAAAAAATATTTAATAACTATTTTAATTTTAATTATTATTTAAAAATTAAGTACTCACTAGTGACTGTCATGTGTGTTTTGTGTCTGTTATACACAATTCATATTTTTCACAAACAAATTTTTTTTTTCGTTAATCACCCCCTAAAATATTCTCAGTTATTTTAATTTCACCTTGTATAAGCAATAGTTGGAAGAAAAAACACACTTAATGCAAATCGATTGTCGGCCACTGACTTTTAAAACTAATCTTAATTTTTTTAAATGCACTGTAATTAAATTAACCCAATCTCTCAAGAGTCAAGGGTATTTTTATAATTATAAAATGATCAAAGGGGAATAAAATTGTTTCTGAAATTAATATTCGCTAAGAAAATAATTGAGATCAAAATGATGCCTCAAGCTTCAAAACTGTTGGCAACATTCTGTTAATTGAATTTTCAAAAACAAATAGATGAATCAGACAAAATAATTATAATTGTGTTGGTTTTATGTGAGTAAACGAAAAGCTTTCAGCGACCGAGGGGATTGTTACCTCGGCGATATTATCCAGCACGTATTGTACGCTCAATTTACGATTGTAATAAATAATATAACACATCGATATAAGATAGTGTGTTTCGAAATGAAATATACAATAATACACTTTATGAAGTGTTGGTGTTGAGCGCAATAATAAATTGTACGTCCAAGGCAATATATCTTTTTAGTTATCGCGCCTTAAGGGAAATCCATAAACACCACC
The DNA here is from genome assembly GCA_022606485.1 of Agraylea sexmaculata. NCBI lineage: Eukaryota > Metazoa > Arthropoda > Insecta > Trichoptera > Hydroptilidae > Agraylea > Agraylea sexmaculata. The sequence continues at coordinate 66,068 of JAGTTH010005788.1, read as the reverse complement.
GCCGACATGACAAATCGTTATATATTTTGAGATGAAATTAAAATTGCTTTTATAAAGTTGCTACAAGTATCTATTTGAAGGCGGAATCGAATCCTCGAGGAATAGTTATTTCAAAGAGAAAAATTATTAGGAACAAACAGAAGAAGCGAAACATACTATTTTTCCAATATCCCAAGCAATATCAGGCATATTCAATTTAAAAATATTAAATTCAAAGGATTGTAATATGTATCAGTAAACTCAAACAGTTGTTTCCTTAAAAATAAGCTGATTTTGGGACTTTTATTTTTAGCTTACGCTCAAATCTGATGAAAGATTTTTCACGTTCAAAAAGGAACACGACAATTTTAATATGACTTTAAAAACATATATAGTTAATATTTTAATTTCCTTTCAACAAGGCCACTACTTACACACAATTTTTAAATTTTAATCAGATTAAATACCGAAATATATTATGGGAAATAGTCGATTTAGTCACGGTATATTTTTCACTGACCTTTATCGTAGCGGTTTTTGTAAGATTATGAAAATGTGCTTTTCAAAGAAAAACTTTTACTGTTTCCACAGTCGGTGGGTACACATATTTTGGGTATTATTTTTTGCGTAAAGTCTACGATAAAAAAATAATATAAGGGTGGTTTAAAGTGAGTTATAAGTGGCGAACATATCCCACATGCGAAATAAGATCACGTTTGTGGTGTATAGAAATTCCTTCAAGACATGTTGATCAAATTCACATCCCTTAGGGTATTTTTTTATCAGCGTCTTTGGGGGTTTACGTATTGAATTGAAAATTATCGAAGAACACCATTTGAATATGAAATTATTGACGACATCTCCTACATTCTGCTTTAAGATAGTTGACATTTCAACACAAAAAACAGTTTTTACGCTTAAATATTTGAAATGTCGATTATTTTAAAACATAGCCTCCATTGTACATAAACCAACCTTTATTATTTAAATTTAAATCAAAACAAACGATTAAAACATATTTACACCTTAACTTAAATTAGTATTTTTTACTTTATAAAGCCTCACCCTGAATACTTTTGGGGAGGGAAAAACTGATAAAATTTGATATGTTTGATCCAAAAACTGTTTTAGAGATACGATATTTTCTTTATGATTAAAAAAAATTATATGCATTTTTTGTGATCTCGCATTTTAAATCTTTAGTAAAAACAAGGGTTGATTTTAAGTATCATATTTAAATATTTTTTATTCAATTTGAAATCATTATAAAATAAATTCATTTTTTATTATGATGAGGAATAATAAGTTTACTTTAGGGATAATATTACATTTTGTAAAAACGCGATCCTATTGCGTGTTAAAATGACATAATATTTTATGCCTTTGAAACACAAAATATGAATACACCTACTTTAATAATAAACTTATTTTCATTTTTTAAATATTTTTTCCGGCTCCAAATTAGTATCGAGTTGGGCGTTTTAAAAATTCAATTTTTAAATTAATGTATGAAATAGGTCTTGACCCGACTGAGGAGAAGTTAAAGAAGAAAAGTAATTAATAATAAAGGTTGGACATTAATTTGATCCTTGAACACCTCCTTAAAGCGTAAGATTTCCTGTTTTTTTGTATAGATTTTTTGGATTCAATTATTTTAAATATTTTCATAATATCATTTATACGATGTATTTATTATATAATAGTACATTCCAATCAAATTTTTGAAAACCATTTTCAACATTGGCGATAAATCAACACATTTTCTCGATACAGGATGGATTTTATTTGGTTTGCTTGCACTGAATTTCAAAATATTGAGAATATGTTCGGTTTTCCATTTTGCAATAGTAATAATTTTTTTTCAATAAAACGTGTGCCTGTTTACGACTACGACTAAAGAGTTAATACAAATGATAATCCTAATAAAACAAGTTCAAAACGATTAAGGCTTGCTCAAGGATTATTATTTGATAATTTAAAAAAAAATACAATTACATAAGAAGCGTGTTAAAATATAATTTAATACCGTAAAAAAGGCAGTATCAAATTACAGATCCTCTTCAGCATTAAAAAATGTATGAGCTTTATATTTTTTCAGCAGGTTGAGAAAGTTATAAATCGTCTCATTTTATTTATGGTTGAAGGAGAATTTTTTGTAAAATATTATGGTCATTGTACAGATTAATTTTAAGGTGAAATTATTTATCGAATACGTAAAACATTCTAGCATTCCCATAGTTAATCCCGTTATTATTTTATCATTTGACATGAGAGTTATGAATCCATCTATGTCAAATTTAAGCTCTCTGTTATATGGAGAATATGACTTTATCTTGTCATCAAATGTCTAACACTCATCAAATAATGTCAACTATGTATATCTTTGCTTAAGTGATATTTGATATTTACTAAATATAGGTAAACCCTAATCAACTACAAAAGTCTGATAATAATAATATAATGGACGGTTATATAATAATCTTCATTCCAATAACAGTCTTACCCATTATGATTTTGACGAATTGATTTTTGAAAGCGTAATTATTTTGACGAGAATAGGTAAAATACGTCTTGTCCAAAAATAGACTAAATTTTCTGTCGAATCATTATTTTTTAGGTGAGGTGGATGATAAATAAATTTTTCAATTCTAATATTTTAAAATATTAAAACGGTTTATAGTATATATTGATGATATTCTTTTGAATAATTACTGTTGGGTTTAAGCACTATATTTTTATATATAGTGCTTAATATTTGTAAATGGGTATTTATTTACATACTTTTAATAACTTAAGATTAACTCTCATTTCAAATAAAAATTATAAACAAGTTAGAGTAAAAAAATTATATACTCTGTACACCTAAGTCTATGTATTATCAAGCAATGTTTTAATACGTATTTAAAAAATAATTTGTAATTTATTTAACATTTACTACATGGATAAAAGAGTCACTTCACAATTTAGGAATACAAACACTGTATTCATTATGCGGCGGATTTATAATTTATTTTGAATGGAAATTTTACAGAAAGCAACGAAAGCAAATGTAATTGAACAAAGGACACGCACTTACATAAATTTAATAACCCCTTTGAATTCGGAACAAACGATAATGTTACACTATAAACACTTCGGCGAATCAATTTCCAAATTGATACACGTTTCGGGTTTTTTTTTCAAAAGTAAACTAATCAACGAATTGGTTACGATGGACTTAACATTACTTTTAGTTCCGAACAGCCAATTACTATGCGATACTCGTCGCCTTGTGTAAAATACCCAAACTTGATTAAACCCGACAGTGACTTGACAAACGAACTAGAATAAAATTAAGAATTAAATATGTGAATGTGTTGTTAAACCACAGTACTACGTGATTTGTATATATACAGCCAAGTACGTGACGTAAACATGATACAAGCCAAATTGACACCGTACATTAAATACCGGCCTCAATAACAATGGTGGCTAAATTCTAAGCTTATAATACATACATTGAACCATATATGTTTCTATTGGTATTTATTATTATAGGAATATATTACCGATAAACATTGTGAAACACATTCTTGATCTTTTGCCAATACCAATTACTATTACAATGAAGCAGATTACACATATAAACTCTTCAATAATTACATACCATTTAATTAAAAATAATGTAAATAATAAAAAATTGACATCATCTATAGACTCAGTTCATATAAAAGCGCAGCGGTACGATAACGTGGCATAAGCGAAACTTGAGCGTCATGTCAGCGACACAATATGGCAGCAACAAAGTTAAATTTTTAACCGTGTGATTTTGATTATTTAATAAAATTTAATATTAGTTTCGAATCAACTCGCCTTTATTGTAATATCACGCCTCATTTCATATTAATATGTATAAAAGTACCAAGAAACCCTCCACTGTTTTAAGTAAAATATGTGATATTGCTTTGGAACAATTACTAGCGTTTCTTAGAATGAAAATCAAAATGGAAAATTGGTACAAAGGCTCAAATTAACCCGTACAATTTTTAATTAATTCAAAATATTAATATAAAAATTCTATTCATGGAAGATTGAATATAAAATGTCCTTTTTAACAAAATACTAATTATATTTCATTCGCCTTTGTAGATAATTATTTTAATTATTGGGGCGGAACTTATCATAAGCCAGTAATCAAACTTAACAAGTATGAAATTTATTCTATGACACTATTAAAGCTCAAGTTTGATTCTTACATAACGAGGATGCTGTAAAAAGAAAGTATTTCTTTACAACAATAATTACATTAAATAAAACAAATCTTATCAATGTGAATTTTACGGTGTGAATAATTGAAAATATTTAAAAAAAATCGTTGTAAACGTTTAATTAAAAATAATATCAATGCACACGTTGACTCATTAATTATAATTAATTTAGAGATCATTACAAAGAGAAACAGTATGAATGACAAATATTATAAAATTATGATAATTCCCGTGTAATATGTCCAGATTAAATTACAATTTAATTCTTAAATGGTCGCAATTAACAGTATCATTAATCTTTACGATATCAGGTAACGAACGTTATTAAATATGTAATTTTGCAAATGGACCTCTTTGTTGAACGCATAGGGTTATGAATTTTAAGTGCCTCTTGAGAAATATTCCAATTAATATTATCACCATTAATTGAACTAGTTTAAAATGATATTTTCAAAGTTATTGTTAAATGGGTTGGTAAGTTTTGTCAATATGTCTTGACCAAGGTACCCGAGAAAAACGCCCTGTACTTTAATTGCAATCCTTTGAGGCGTTTTTAATGAGGATCTTACTCTATGAACAAAGGCAAAAAATGATATTTCAGCTTCACAGTACAGAAAACACAATACTGAACTATTTTTAAAATACACATCCGCTTTACGCAGTCATATTTATTTGACCAAGAATCCAGGTGGTGTCATTCTTTCAGTGTCTTTTTTGAAATTGGGTACTAAATTCAAACGCATTTTTAATAAAATAATATGTAAGGCATTTTACTATAATGTAATGTAAGATAAAGTTGATCGATTCTTACATAACCAAATGATTTGATGCTGTAAAAAGCAATTGTTTCTTCAAAATAACAATAATACCAAAAATGTTTTTTTAGGTGTAAACGGAATAAATATTTATATATACTTCATTTAGAATGGAAATCCAACTTCGACGATGAGATTTGAGGATAAGCCTAAAAAATCCACCTAAAAAAGACTACATATTTATTTTTACCTCACATATTATTTTCCTACGTATTGTTTTCTTTCAAATATATTATTTATATTTAACAAACGGGAGCACTTTGTTATAAGAGTTAACTTATTTTCCCCCGTATGTAAGTAATAAAAATAATAATTTAAATCAACTTGCAACGTCTAAAATAATAAACTACGTGAGAAATAGAAACACGTAGACAGACCATTAATTTCCTGAAAAAAGGATATTCTAGTAAGAATTTTTTGCTAGTAACTTTTTACCACTTTTACTACCGAAGGGTCTTTATACCGTATAAATACTATCTCATATATAATTTTCTGTTTTCTTTTTATTTTCGAGATTATGATTTTTCACATTCACCGGGCCCCATATGTTATTTTATTGTAAGAACTATACGGTTATTGATGTAAGAACATTAAATTAAAAAAAATAGATTATATTATTATAATTGTGAAAAATAGGTACTCACATTATTTATGTAAATTTTCCAGTTGCACTTAATCACTATGTATTTACACTGTTCAATAATTAAACCTATTAAACGTAGATTTTTCCCCGATAATTTAATGAAAAAAAAAATATAACGCGACACTAAGCGATGTTTTTTTTAATACTAAATAAGTGTAATTTTTTTAGGTTGAAATAGATGTGTTTTTATATAAAAGTTGTCGTATTTTTAGGGTGTTTTGTGGAGCAGTGATCGCTGCGGGCGACCGGTTTGTACTGAGGCGCGCGATGCACTGACGTTTCTAAGGACTTGGACCATTGAGATACATTAATATATATACATATATGTATATATTTTAATATTAAAAAAAATATAAATAAATTGTTCGTCTCCTAAACAAAATTCTTTCAATAAGGGGGGTGAGTTTCATATTTACCCCATCAGAAATATTACAACGTGACTGAGGCAAAAATATATTTAGATAAGAATTATCTTTCCCTTAACTTATATTGCTCAATTATTTAAATGCCTTTTGTAATTTGGGACATAATAATTTTGGAGATGCATTATTAAGAGAAGGTATCATAAAATGTTTTAATAATAAATATAAACCAGCGTAAAGCGCAAGGGATAAAGCTCGTAGCTACAAATACTGGTCATGGGTTCAAATCCCGCTCAAGTAAAAAAAAATATTGATCATACGGTTATTATAAATTAGATTTTTAATAAAAATTCGATCCATTGTCTTGATCCTTGATTTACTCTGATAATCCTAGATTGTAAGGTAAATTCTGAGGCAATTATCAAGTCGGTTACCTGTGGAGTAATAATTAAGATCACCGACAGACAATTAATTAACACATAACTTGTAAAATAAAATATCTCAAATAGCACCTTGAGTTATATTTAAAATAAATTACTCCCTTTAAATATTGTCAAAAAAAATTAAAATTATTTATACCAAATTTTTCTAAACAATACCGATATTTTATTATTGTTTCAAATATATTTTCGCAATACCTCCTTTTTGAATATTATGATTGATTGAAAGTCCACCGTTAATAATTTATTTTCCTTTGGGAGGTTTTTGCCTGTTTTATAATATTTATAAATTAAATGTTCATTTTGATAAACTAATGACTAATGCCTTTTGTGATTGACACGGTAATTTGTGGAAAGTATTTACAAAGTGTTTCTTTTTGTATACAAAATATCATTGAAATAAGGGCTGCCACAAAACACACCATAAAATAGTTTTTTTGTAAATAATAATACTATCGATTTTTGCAAATACACCTATTTATTTTTGTTAAATTATTATCACCGATTTATAATTATTCTTACCGATCTCGGGCACTTTTAGTTAAATTATGATATTATGTATCTTTTTACACAAGCATAATACACTGAGAATTTTAAAATTTATGGGTATTAAAAATTGATATTATTTCACTACACAACACATTTTGGCGACAGACGAAGCACCACTTCAATTGTTTTATTTTTACACTCTTTTATTTCGAATGATTCACTATTCAAATTTATCCCCGAATCTGAATAATTTAACCATAATAAATAAATTAAATTTCATCAAGTAAAGGTCGATTCCATTTAACATTTTACTCTCAAACCTGAATTAATTATTTATCTTTATTGGACATCGGGATTCAAATCCGCGATTGTTCACCAAGAAAACCAAATAAAATAATTAAAATATATGAGGGGCTCAAAATCAAAAGTTATTAAATCCATTTCAGGTTAAATCGAGTAAAAGCAGGAAAATGTACGTCTTCATTTTGTAACACCGGAATCGGGGACAAATAAATGAATTTACGATATTTCGATAATCTAACATTACAACATTATTTTAAGAGAATCCGTTTTCAATAAAAAAATAAACATGATTTGGGAGCTTTTGATTCTGAGCTTCTTGCATTATAAAAAATTAATAATTATGCATTTTTATAGAACTTTTCACGAAAGTCAAACACACTTTTTACTCATTACCGACAGATTTTATTCAACAGCCAAGAGTTCCTTGAGCTTAAAGTTGAGAGGAATAAATTATTGATTATTATTAAGAAGACGATGAGGTCATTGTAACGGTTGGGGCAAAAGTCTCGCTAATATTTTGATCGTACTGAATTTTATAATGGATAAATATATGCCACAAGACCGAGCAGAAATATTGACAATATTTTTTTACAACGCAGCATTTGGTACTAATAAATCAATAAAAAAAATCTAATTTCAACCAAAGGATTTGACAGATCTTAACATACAATAGGAAAGTTGTCACAGCATGCACAACTTTGAAATATACTCTCGGCAAAATTTAAAATCTAGTTTCTAACAAAACTTTATAGTGCTGTTCTTCGAATACAAATGGATGAAAGAAGGGCTCATAATCAAAGTGGAATAGATTAACGTTTTTGTAAAAATACATAGATAATTCAACGTCATGATAACCGTGATAGATTGCACGTGCCTTAGTTCTACTTTTCTATCGATAATAATAGACCAATGGGGTGTTATTTGGGTAAAGGTAGAACAAAAAGTGATTTGTATATTTTGAACACAAGGTATAAAGTTTAGAACCGAAGGCAGGCTTCACATTAATATTTGGGTTTGCCACTGTTTTTTTTTTAAATACATATGTACATAAATGTATATGCTTAATATATAATATGTAATATTTATATAAAAATTAGTTTAGAATAATGGACATTGGGTTTTGATAAAAAATTGCATATTAAGAAAATACTCCCTTTTATTCTGATTAACCAATGTTTAATATCCCAGGGTGATAATGCATTACATCAACCAATAAATAATTGGAAATATTGTTTATTTAAATTTAAAAAACGTACAAAATACGGAGTGAAAATCCTAAACAGATTCTTCGGATCAGTTTGACAAGGGAAATAAGTTGTGCGCACAAAAAATATTATCATGATTGATGGATAAAATATTTCGGATCATTATAAAATATTATTTCCTAATGACAAGTTTCGTCTCCTTAATAAGATGTGTCAATATCTTTACCAACACATAACACAAAAAATAAATATAAGGAGGTTTCCTCCTCTATATTTCCCCTTTTTTATCAGACACAGTTTATCATGTTACCAGAGAACCGGAAAATGACACCTTTATAATATTCCCCAAACGCAAAATATTTGCCAAAAAAAAATATTCTCCGACGAAGTGTGAAGTTGAGATTGAACATAAATTAGATGTGGCCATAGTTGATATGTCAAAAACACTTTTCTATGAGTATTAACTTATTTTAAATATTTGTTAGCGAAATTAATTCCAAATTGTAATACGCAAGAGAGACGATTCTTGATCCATGTTTACACTTGAATCTCGATTAAATAATCGCAGACTAATTCCACATCAAACAAATGTTATAACACAATATTATTAAACATTCGATGATAACAATGCATATATTGAAATAAGAATATTTTTACAACTACTTGGAGTTTTATTACAAAATTGTATAAAACACTGTGTAAATAATTTAAAGATAAATTGGGTGTGTACTGTCCGTTTTGCATAATCCATCCTTTAACACCTGGTAACAATTCAGACTGCCAGGATATGATTAAATGATTAAGAAATGTTGCCAGGTGCTAAGACTGTCGAGGGAATAATTGATACGAAATTTTCAACTTTATAAATTCAATTTGCAAAGGGCTTGCTTAAAATAATTCAATATTAGATAAATGCCTCCAATCTAACAATGCGAAGGCAAAAGTGAAAGGTCTTCATCGTAAAGGAAAAGCCTTTTGTGTTTAAAAATAACTCTAACGATTAAATCCATCATAAAGTATAAAGTTTATAATAAACGCGATTATTTTACTTTGTTCTGTGTTCTCAATCATAACTCTGTTATGACGACAGATAAGTTTAATTACTTACGAACATCTTCAATGTAGAAAGTATATCATAAACAACATCAAATTGTATTTTTAGAAAATTGAATATTATTTTATATTTAGTATTCTATGCATTCACGCATGCAAATAACACAATATGTATGCAATTCTGGTAATGAAACTTCGTGTGGGCTTTTGAAGTATCCAATTAATTTCATATTGGCGAAATTATTTTTTATAATATTATAGATTTTTAAGAAAAATTTTCAAGATTTTTATAATTATTTATGGTATTTACTAAGTTATATAAACGATAAACTACTAGTAATGTCCTTTGAAGCTATATACCTATTATTACCTAAACTGAAGAACCAAAAAAAATTCAATCTGTTTTTAAAGTATCTACTTCGTTGAGTATATTGGCAATATATTTTTCCATGAAAGTACTACAAACAGAATATAAAATAAATTAATTCACATGAAATTTAATGAAACGATTTTAAAAGCGCATGATGAAAATTTACCGGTGATTAAATTAAAAAGTTTTTTTCCATGGTATTTAAGTAAAAGTAATCCACCTTTTTGTCTTTATTTATAAATTTTATTTATATAGGTACAACATCATATATCATGTTGTGAAAATACAGAAACCTTGTAACTACTATGGAAAAAATTACAATATTTCGACAAATCGTAAACTCATTCTGTTCACAATTATGGAATGTACATAAATGTCAATTTTTTATAAAATTGTCTTATGTGAAAAAGGAAGAAAATTTGGTTATTTTAAATGCTTAAAATTTTTGTGTTTCATTAATGTTACGTATCGATATATAAAGTATCTCTTCAAATATCATATTATGTTGGGAAGGTCTATTTACACAATATAAAATCAATCGATTGTTACTTAAAATTAAATTATTAATCATCCTATAAATTAACGAAAAAAGTTACAAAAAGCCATAAATACAAATAAATTATGGCATTCTTTTAAATCAAAATAAAGGTTTTCATTTTGAATCGTTTTAAAAGATCATTTTTAATACTTTGATTAATTAAAGTATTTTTAATGTCAAATTGTCTAGTAAAATCTTCTAAAATTTTCGAGATTGTTTGATAATTTGAATAATATGTTTTATATTTCCAAATAAGGGTTCTTATTATTGGGTAAAGCTAGGTATAATCCACATTTAATATTTTTGTTTAATTGAATGTTCATATCGGTTATTTTATCAAAAAAAAATATTTTCCTCTGAATATGAATACAACCAATAATACTTAATAAAATTTGTTATTTTTCTTGTTTTAACTGATATAATCATTTATGTATTTATATTGCAGTCGTGCGACTGCACTCACATTTAAATTTAAGTGAAATAAAGACACAAGTGAAATAAGATATCGCTATATAAATCTTGAATCGTGTTGATATGAAATAATATAAAGCATCCAATTATGTATGGATAAATTCCTTCAAAGCAAGTGAATTAGCAAACTAAGTTCGGAATATATGGTGTTAATGAGTTTAAATTTGTGATGGTTTATTGTGTAAATCTTGTCAATCAAGGGTGATGTATGTGCTTAGGGTTGAATTTGATTTGCTTAAAGCATAGTGTGATCGAGAATATGTAATAGAGGGTGTCTGAAGATGCAATTAACCCTGATCTCAATTTACAATTATAGTTATGGTGTCTCACATGTGATTGACAAACATTCCAAATAACCATCTCATGATTATAATTTTTTTCCACAATAATATTATATTGAGAATACTCGATGGAATAATGTTATTTGATAACATTATTCAGAAATGCGAGTAGTAACTAATTAGTAAACTGCTCGAAGGCGATTTGATGTATGTATTCTATTTATGATTTACAGAATGTGATGTTATTATATTCGTTGATTCAAAAGTTTGAAACAAACAAGTAACTAAACTAGTGGAGGAGTGTGTGCTCTAGAATAAGGTTCAGTTAAGAATATGACTACAGTTAACTGTCTACTGGATTTCTAAAAAAAACTCTTAGATAAGGATTCTTGGGCCGCGCGCAACCACTCTATTTTTCGAATATTTTTGTCAAGTATAATAATAAAAAATACATTCATTTTTTCTTTATTTTTAAAAATCTTAATCTTAAAAAATAAGTTGATTAATAATAAATAAAATTGCATTTGTTATATTTTCTACAATAATTGTTTCATCGTGGTGAATTATAATAAAAGTTATTCTTATAATTCACCACAGCTCTCCTTTCTTGTACATAAGCTAATGTGACATTTTTAGTGAAACCAAATATTGTCGAAAATTCTTCTCTATCGCGGTGTAATTAATATGTTTAGGGATAAATGGTTTTTCCCCTTATCGTTCTATTTATTGGTTATCTGTTTTGTTTCAAATTAAAAGCAAACATTATTCAAAAACTATAAGTTCCATAAAACGATGTTGCGATTTTTTTAACAATTTGTTCTCCTAGATTGACAGCCAGAGCATTATGATTTATTTGGTTGCAAAAATTCCATAAATCCATATGACGGTTAATACTGGCGAAAAAAATAAATAATGCATATATAACCCAATTCGAGATTCGATCCCCCAGTCGTAATAGTAGTGAAAAACTATGTGGTTTTTATTCGATCCAACTATAGATAAATCGGTATATTTATAATATAAAAAATGACCGTAAAAGACGTGGCATATGGCAGAGTTAAAAAGGTGTATGAAAAACTTGGTGGATTTATATAAAAAAAATCTCATATCCAGCTTACGGCACCACGAGACTAATAAATCTGACATTACTGAGGTCGACGTTACACGAAGAGACAGTCGGTGCTGAAAGCTGAAATGTCGGCCAATAGATACTGAAAAATGTGAGTACAAGTACGGTGTGTGAATATAAGAGCTGTACGTGAACAATACACGTATGTACTTTCAGCATGTACTGAACTTTCAGCCACGAGCCATATTTGATGAACTCTATTGTTGATATTCAGGAAAATCTTCGAGTGCGTGCTGACTTATCCTTCTGAAATTCAACACGAGGATTTAAAAATCCAAACTCATTACTTATTCTTGTTTGTTTGTTGTTGTTCTTGTTGTCTGGTTTTGCGGTACCTTATCGACATGTATGACGTTACGGGATATTATTTCAGGATTCGTTCCTGATAGGTAAATTATTCATAAGTTCATAAATATGAAGTGAACCGTAGAGTAGTTTCACCTAATACATTTTACGGCTGTTGAAAAGCTGATAAATAACGAAATTCAGTCTCATTTATATTCAATTACATATATAGTATAGATTATCCAAAAAAATATTTTTATAAATAAATAAGAAGACACAAACAAGAAGAATTAAATAATAATATATGATGTATTGATTACGTACCTTTTACCATTTTTATTCTGATTCTGTAAAATTAGGTACTCATTTTTCTATTCTAATTTATAAACAGCATTTTTTTTAATGTTTTGTTTAGTACATACATAATTTTATATGCTTTATTTATAATAGTGCATAAAATGACTTGACTTTCAACAAAAAAATAGAACACTGAATAAACACGCGATGGTAATTTAATTAATTATATGGAAGAAAAATTTTCTTTTTGTAATAAATAAATAAGTTACTATCATAGAGAACACAAGTTTATAATTAAATTGTAATATATTATACATATATTTCACTACTTTAAATAAAAACCATTTTGCTCATCACATTTTATTTTTGTACAATGTATAGTTTTCCGACATATCTTCTTTGTTGGTTAAATAAATTCTATTTTGGTGCTCTTAAAAAATACTAGGGTGATAATTTTCAGGATTACTATGTGGTCTCTTCATCTTCTTCATTTTACGACCCGATTAAAAATTTCAGGTGTGCAATAATATGTTTACTTTTACGACTGCCTCGAAATAAAATTAATCATTCGACGTGAGTAGGTTTTACTGTTGTGGTCTATTAGAATTATAGTTATAAGACAACTTAGTAGGTATTCTATATGGGAGGGTACCACTCTTAATTTTTGCCAGAGGTTAAATAATAATATGCAAAGTTAAGCAGGGAAATTATGTTGTCACGTAAGGACGTTGTTATGTCGCCTGAAAACAATGTCACACTCGTGATATTTTCAGCGAGGCTTTTTTATACTCGTGTAATTACTAAGCACACTGCCATTTTGTATTTACATGACAATCGTTATAATTTTACTAATGGAACTACAATTTTCAAGATTATAATTTCCTCTCACTTTCCGAAAAATGATTTACACCAAAACACACTTTACTACAATATAATTTACTTTAAATATAATTTAAAGCAAGATACTCGCTGTGTATATAATATGTATACACAACTAGAAGAAGATATTATTAAATGTACATCTATTTATTAAAATATTTTTAAAAATCTTATATAAAATATTGGTTAATTTGAATAAAATCCAGAGAACATATTCAAAAAACGCGTAGTTCTTTGCTTAATGGAAGTTATTTTTTTTTAAATATAAATATTTTCAAACTAATAACGTAAAATAAAGATCGTTCCACTTTACATTTTTTTAACTTTTATGTTCGATTGTTATGTTAGATGCTTTACTAACCAAAATAAAAATATTGTTGTTGCATTAATTAGTACCTACACAATCCCTACCCTCGAAAATGGGATTCTACAACATTTTTATCTCTTTCATTTTTGAATATTTAACCCTAAAGAACATTACAAAAATACATAGTGATTTTAATACAAAAAAAAATATATTAACAATGTTTTATCGAGAATAAAATTGTGGCATCGTATTTTTTACCACTATTTAAAAAAATAATTAAAGAGATTTCGCCTGATCTATTGGCCGTATTCAATATAATAGTGTAAAGGGAGTGTGTGCGTGCGGTGCGTATGCGTCTACACCAATACTACTAAGCTTTAGTCTATTTGTACACGCACAAATTCTATCTGCTTTAGTACATTTCACTAATATACTCACCTAATAAGTAGGTAACTTATCGATTTGTTTTGTTTAACTTATTAGGGAATCACATTTATTTACAATAACCAAGTAATAATAATCGTTAAATTCATTTCAAATGATAAAGTCGTGTAAAGTACACAAATCCAAATACAAACATGGGTCTCCATTGCAATATGCAATATAAGTTACCGAGTAGGTATTTTAATTTTCCATGCGTCCATTAAAAGTAATTTTCAGTACTAGGTACGTTATTAAATTTCAGGCTTTGGACGAAAGCATTCCTGAAATTCTACCTTCCTGACCGCATTATGTACGTAATAGACCTCGAATTATGTACCTGAAATATGCATCAGTCTTATAAAGCCACCTTGCCCGTGTGCATTATTTTTTCACCCCATTATTCGAAGACATTAATTTTCTTTTTCTCGGAGGAAGAACGGCCTACAATAAATTATTTTGAAAATTAAACCATATAGTGTTGATTTTATAATTTATTGCCAACTCAATATGGTTGTAAAAAGGAATTACGTTATGTTAAATATTATGAAAGGGGTAGAATATGTCGATAATAAATACCTTCAAAACCCGCTTGATGATTTAATAGTTCCCAACCTTTTAAATGAAAAACCATTATCCCTTATAATTTACGCGTCGATGGTTGAATTCCTACCATAGTTTCCTTCGGAGGATAATCGTTATTTTATTCACTTCACGTTAAACAAAATAATATTATATTTAAAAAATGAGTTTGAAAGTTCGAGACCAAGAAAATTTTTTCTCATGGAATTATTGGAATTTTTTATCATGGACTTTAAAACATTGTGTTATTGTGATTTATGAGCAACTGTGACATTTGTTTCCTTTTCCAAGTGTTTAGTTTTCAGCGAGGTCAAATTGATATTCTTCATTGAGGTCAAATTAATATTAAAAAATATATTATGCCTCTTAATTACTACATCCTGTTAATCATCGCCAAAATTAATGTTAACAAAAATGTAAATTTTAAAGAAAAAAAATCCTTATTCATTTTTATTTTGACAGCCACTCTAAGCTGTTTACATATACATATTATGTAATATTAGATTTCGCAGATCTATGTATTTATAGGAGCTTTCCTTTGAACTGATCAAATATAAGAAACAAATAAATAAGGTGCTCATATCTCATGATTTATGAACAAAAAATATTGTAAAAAAGAGTTTGTGGTCAGTTTATTGATGTTACATGAATTTAATGGGTGTGGCCTAATTAGTTGAATGTAGAAATGTGTATGTAATTTGACACAACCGCCCCACAAGAGTCATTGTTTGTTCAACATATATACATTGTAGACAAACTAAATAATATCTCATTAATCTAATGAGAATGATTGTGAAATTGTTTTATTTGAAATTTATACATTCAATTGATTTAAGTATCATTCTTATATTTTAACAACTTTCTCAGGCTCTAAAGCTTTACTTATTTTGCAATAAGAATGCTATACATTGTCATTATTATCAGTAAGAAAAAATTAATGCTAAATGGGTTTTATGGTTGGTCTCCTCTTATATACACAAATTAATTACTATAAATGCAATATTTATTTGTAAATATTTATTTAATGTGTAAAATTGTTTCAAAATAATGGAAATGTCAATATCACAGATTAGCTTAATTTATAAAAATTAGTCAGTTAATAATAAGTTTAATTTGGAAAGAACATCAGATATCATAGGACGTTTCTTTTTATCTTCTAGGCAGTGTTGAGCAATGGTGTATAATTCTTCTGCAAAGTGCCACGGTCCAGCTTTATTATCCAGTAAAAGAGCAATTCCACCCTCGGAGCAAACGTCAGACACGTGAGTGATAAGATCAGTACCTTCTCTATTGTTATCCATTGAGGGTAGACTTGTCAATAATTCTAATAACACAACTCCGAAGCTAAAAACATCCATTTTTACAGACACATCGCCTCGGAATGCCTCGGGTGCCATGTATGCCGTTGTTCCGATCACATTGGTCGTTGTTGTTTTATCTGATGACAGACGAATCAATCCAAAATCGCACAGCTAAAAAACCAATAACACAAATTGAAATACGAATTAGTATCAATTTAAAAAAATTGTATACCTTGGGAGTATATTGTTTTGTTAACAATATATTTGCAGACTTCACATCTCTATGTATTAAAGGTTTGGAATGACAACAGTGTAAATATTCCAATCCTCTAGCAATGCCAATAGCAACTCTTAAACGCAAATCAGCTTTAAGGTTAACATTGTGTGAAATATTCTTTTGCAAACTTCCACCCTCGACAAATTCATAAGCCAAACAGTGAAAAGGACCATTGTTTGAATATCCCAATAATGAAATCACATTATCATGTGATAAATTAGACAACATCTGAATCTCAGTATGAAATTGTTTATGAACTAGCTCTTTTTTTAAATTATCCGCGGTATTGTCACACAATCTTTTTATAACGAAAAGACTACCATCAGGTTTGTTTCCTAAATAAACTGTACCAAATCCTCCAGAGCCAATTTTACGACCTTTGAGATCTCCACAATATTCATTATTGTTGAATGAATCAGTAGCATTTATCAACTGCTCATAATCAAATTGTTGTAAACTTATCAATGAAGAAGATCGATCGATTGAACTTGACGAGTCAACGGTTGACGTGTTTGTGTTTGAATCAAAATTCTGTAATGCACTCAGAATAGGCATATTATAATCTTCTTCAATTTGAGGAATAGAGAACTCATCAGCTTGATTGTGAAATTGGTCAAGTAAACTTAAAGCCGGTATGTCTTCAGATGTATTTTGATTAATCATGCTCAAATTTGGAATGTTAGATTCAGATTCAATTTCATTATTGTCACTTTGATATTCGAGACTATTCGAATTGGGAATAATATTTCTATTGATTGCTTCAACGTTACATGCAGAAGAATTATTAAAATCATTATTTGAATCAACAGATATATAATTTGATAGGTTATTTTTAGAATCCAAATTAATTTCCATTTCATTTAATAATAGACTGATTGCAGGTATATCCACATTGCTTAATTGACTATTATGATAAGAATTATTATTGCTGGTTGTAATATTTTCTTGTTCAGAAGAAAATTTTATCATATCACTTACAATAGAGGTTTTGGATAAATTGGTCAAATTAGTGTTGCTAGAAATAGCACTGGCATTAGATTGCATGCTAAGATTTAATTCTTCATATTTGGTGGATTTTCCGGGTAATTGTTTAATTTTATTATCTAAATTTTTATTGAATGTCTCTATGTTAGAATTCATAGATGATGGGTATGACATTTCTTCAAGAAAACTTTCTATATTATTTTTATTCAAGTCACTTTCAGCTATAAGCCTATTGAGGGATACATCTATTTTGGCTGCGGGTCCAGTTTTTGGTCGTTCTACAGGTGAACCTGTAAGGATAAATACTTGTCTTGTATTGTAAACGTTATTGTTTTTAAATTAATTTTCTAACCTTTCAGCATTTCGACAGAAACAACATCGGCAGCGCGAAATAACTCAGCATTGATAAGAATCTGTAATAAATCTTTGATAGTCGGTCGCCGTCTTCCCGACGTTCCCCACTCTTCAAATAATATTTCAGCACAAGGTCTTTTCTGTTGATTACCTGCATTTTCTATAATTCTGAAAAAAATATAAATACAAAATAAAAAAATTAAAAATACATGTGATTAACTGAACACAATATTTTGAATTTCGTACGTAATGTGATCAGAGTTGTATTTGGGTATAAATACTTCCGAGTCGAGGTTTAAAGGTATGTGGCACAGTAATCTTTTCCAATGAACTCCTTCTAATGCTAATATTACTTGTTGAAGATTGCATTTTCTCAATTCTTGATCGGCTAATTCACTCATCGCATAATTTTGACGTTTAATTTGACGTTTTGAAAATGTATTCCTAAACAGCATTCTTCACAAAGTTTTAACTGTATTTTATTGTGTATGTAACATGTTTTAAACATTTTTATATATTTATTTAAAATTAAATTGAATATAAAAATGTTTTGGTAATAGACGTTCATAAAAAATGTCATATTTTAAATCACATACATTTGTAAGGAAGTGCTTTGAAAAGTGTGCTGAAACGAATGAAGAAGTGACAGGGGCGCTGCCTCCCCGGTGTTCAGTGACGCTAGCAAAGTGAAAAACAGTCTGAAAATGGGAGAAGTAGCACAACTTTTACAGGTGGACATTCCTGAAGGCAGGAACAACCTGAGCGACTCTCACACGAACCTGGAGAGAGTCGCCGAGTATTGTGAAGCCAACTACTTTCAGGCAGACAACAAGAGGGCGGCGCTGGAGAGCACCAAGAACTACACGACACAGAGTCTGGCCAGCGTGGCTTACCAGATCAACACTCTGGCGTACAACTTCCTGCAACTGGTGGAAGTACAAGGAGCGCAGCTGCAGGACATGGGCGCGCAGGTGACCAGGCTTGGGCAGGCTGTACTCATACACAGGGAGAAGGTCGCCAGGAGGGAGGTCGGCCTGCTCACTGCTAACAAGGTCACCGCCAGGCAGTACAAGATCATCGCGCCTGCCAACCCTGAGAAGCCCATCAAGTATGTGCGCAAGCCGATAGACTACACAGGTTAGTTACTCTAATGTTAACCATTGTCAACAACCATTAACACTGTGACCACTGACATTAACAGCTCTCGATGATATCGGCCACGGAGTCAGGTGGGGTGGCGGCACTCCTCGCCAGCGCCAGAGGTCCTCCCAAGGAGCCAACACTCTCCCGGCCCCGACCACAAAGCCGCCGACTCCTCCTCAAGCCAACCGCACGCCGACTCCTGGAGGAACTCTGTCTAAAGGTGGAATGCTTGTCGGTACTCTCGGTACGTACACTTCTCAAATGAAGCTCCGTATAATGTAAATATTCTATAATATATTTTTTAATTATAGGCAAGAACAGTTCGAGAGAATATAGAACTCCTCCGGCCGTGGCTCCGCCCCAAGTGCCTTCACACTATGCCCCTAATTATCCCGTCGGCCATCCTCATCACAACACTGGTACTCAGAGACGCGGCCCCGGCTACTCCACTTTACCGATTGTTCATCCTCAAGTAAATATTTTACTTATACATGGAAAAATTGATCACTATTATAATTTTGTGATAATCTCCATCTGGTTGTATTTTCTCATCCAGTAAAATAATACGCTGATATACTTTTGATTAATTTCAGGTCGGTATGGTTCATCCAACTCAACATGCAAACTCAAACTATGGACAAGATTTACATTCAAATATGCCTCGTAAGTTATAAATTTCTGTATCACTGAAAACATTATTCATTACTTATAAGCAGCAACACAAATATTTGAAAATGGAAATACTATAATAGTTGTGTATTCATAAAATACATAATACGTTTTTAACTGGTAGTTTTACCACATCCACTGTAGTTAGTATTTGATGTATTGCTATACATATTTATAATTTTTAGCTCCTCCATCTCCGTTGATAGGTGCTGATGGTTCTGATCATGGACAGAGTATACATTCTGCTCATGGAGCTGTAAGTATTGAAATACTATATAATGTTTAAGTTTTATAGAATATAATGAATAATTATTTTTCAAAAATTTTACAGCGTATATCTTCTTCGAGTAGTGCTTCCGCAAGTGGTCGGGGTGGATCAGTATCTCCTCCGTTACCACCGCCACCCCCACCCGATGAAGATGAACATGCAGCATTCGGAAGACCACGTCAAGCCCACATGGTTCAGGTGATTACCTACATAATTTGTAAGATAATGTGTCTTCTGGATTTATTAATAATAAATATTTTTATTAATAGGGGACTCAAGGTGTTATGATATCCCAATCTCAACATTACCAACCTGGTCAAAGTGCTGTCGGCGGTATGATGCCTACTATTGTTCCCGACGAAGAGGATCTTCCTGGTTGGGTGCCGAAAAATTATATTGAAAAGGGTGATTTATAATATATTTATTATATACCTGAATGTAGTACATATTTTTATGGATATTTTTATTATAGTCGTGGCCATCTACGATTACTATGCTGATAAAGAAGATGAACTATCATTCCAAGAAAGTGCAGTTGTTTATGTACTAAAGAAGAATGATGATGGATGGTGGGAAGGTGTAATGGATGGAATTACTGGACTCTTTCCTGGAAATTATGTGGAGCCTTGTGTCTGAATATTTTTAAATTCTAACAATGCATTAATATTATTTTTAGTCAATAATGTAACTATGCTTAAGTATAATATAGCAAATGCAACCCAACGTAATCTTATTTATTCACATATGATTGAATAGTTATCTTATTAAGAATGTATGTAAAAAAAAAGTATTTATGACATATTACATATATAACATTTATTTATTTTTTACAATATTTTTTAGTATCATCATGTATTTCTTTGTTGTTTTTTTTTCTAAATAAAGAAAATTGAAGTTAATATATTTTTTAATGACAGAAATATCCGTGTAAATATCATTTTAAATATTTACTCCAGGGTCCATGAATAATTATCAGTCTTTATTTACAGTGATGAAATTGTTTTTTATAGAAATGACACATAAATTAAAATTTCAGAAAATTTTGTCACAGGAAAATCATAATATAATCGCAAGTAGTGAATAAAAATAGACAACATCAATATAAGTATTTGTAAAAGGGGCAGAGCTCCAAAAGTCACTGCAAACTGTCTTAATTGTGTTAATATACATTAAATGTCATGAGTCACTGAATATATGGTTTCATTATCGGTAAATATCACAGGCATCACTTAACTAATTGTCAGAACTGGTTGATTATGAAAAATATATCGGGTGATAGCCTTTACCTTTGAGTGCACTTCTGCACGTCGGACAAGTCCTACTAGAGCACATTATCTTTTTCAAACAGGTAATACAAAAAATGTGACCACAGAATGTTGATCCCGGAGCCGAATTCTCCAATTCGTCTAAGCATACTGGACATTTTCCTTTGGGACCAGTCGATGGACGAGTCGGCATGTTTTCAATGTCTACTGAGGTTGTGGTTGAGGGATTCAAAATCTCAACAATGGGCTGATTGATGGGCACATTGGGAATTTCTTCCGTATCCATTTCTGCGTCATCCAATTGTTCAGTGCCAAAATAATACATCGGTGATAATATATCTGGGTACGGAAACTGATAAAGAGACATAAAAGATTCGTGAACATAGATCTCTGATGAATTACCCGGAAGACGAATGCGACGTCTTCTCCGAGATCGTGAATCCGAGGCAGAGGGGATTCCATTTGAAAGTATTTGTGGAACTGTACTCTGTAGGTGACGTCCTCTCCTTTCTCTCGTCGGCCTGTCTCGGATGTCTTCGTCCAGCCGGCGCGCAGTCATCCTCCTGGTTCTTCTCGTTCCTGGTGGTTCTGTTTCTCCGACAATGATGCAGTCATCTGAGAGTGGCAACGGAGCAACTACTCGACTGATCTCGTCCCCCACAATGATGACATCAGGTTCAGGAACATCTACAGATACAACAGACATACTCGACATCACAGGCTCGTCATCGTCCGAGGAACACTCGATAACACTGATTTCTGCCTCGACCACTTCTACTTCCACAGCTGAGTCTGTAATGTCTGTAATGTCTACTACGGGAGGACTCGCTGAAGTACTGGGATTTGAAACTGTGACTTCTATCGTAGCAGAGTTCTGCGTGGTTGTGGTTGTTGTTGTGGTGCCAACATAAAGAACGCTTTCATCAGTATTACCGTTACAGAGCGCCGGCACTTCAATATCGATAGTCTTGTTGCTGTCAGAATCTGAATTACAGTCACTCTTTTCTTCGGACGGCGCTGGCGTTCCTGAGAAGATGGAGCAGTTCAAGAGGAAAGTCGCTTCGTCTGAAGAAGTACTGGCCACTGGAGACAGCGGCCTGAACGACGACTGTTGCTTCCCCTTCACTGACATGATCACTGCTGACAGGCCCCGCCTTCTCCTGGTCTCCTGATCCTCCTGGTCTCCTGATCCTCCTGATCCTCCTGGTCTCCTGATCCTCCTGATCCTCCTGGTCTCCTGATCCTCCTGGTCTCCTGATCCTCCTGATCCTCCTGGTCTCCTGATCCTCCTGATCCTCCTGGTCTCCTGATCCTCCTGGTCTCCTGATCCTCCTGGTCTCCTGATCCTCCTGATCCTCCTGTCTCCTGATCCTCCTGATCCTCCTGGTCTCCTGATCCTCCTGGTCTCCTGATCCTCCTGGTCTCCTGATCCTCCTGATCCTCCTGGTCTCCCGAGCAGCTGACTGTCCTGCCCGGAGTGCCGCAGTATTCCTAATCCATACAGCACTCGGTCAACCTCACGCTCACCTGACAGCTGTTACAAACATCTGACTGCGGTTGTCTTACATTTATACATACCATCAAACCCTTTATTTATATTTGAATGTTTGAATAAAAAAAATATATAAATAGAATTTTTGTATATTATTTATATTTCTCTACTTAAAAATAATTGTATATATAATTTTTATGTAGTAATTTATTATTATTTTTAAACCAAGTAACAATTTTCTCACTTGAACAAGCTTTTCCTCAATGCTTCTACAAATATAAATACCTAGTAAGTAGATTTAGTTAAAAAAACAATACAACAAAACGTGAAGAAGAGCTGGGTAAAATAGATTTAAGTAATTGCACTATTTATTATTAAATTAATAACAAATAAAAAATACTATCAATGGCATGTGACTTTATTTCATTTAAATGATTTCATTTACATATTATACTTATTGTATATACAATTTGGTAATATATTTACAATGTACGATACATAAAATATTTTGAAAGAATTCGTTGAATGTAAATAATAAAATTGTTAAAATTTGGTACATCGTTTTGGTACCTTGACTTGAAAAGGTGTATTTTATAAATAAAAAACAAACTTATTGGTAAATACATTACATAAACATATACATATTCAAACGGATATATGATTATTTTTACATAATAAATAAATTAATTGCAAGAAACAACAAAGTGATCGCTTATTAAATAATATTATTCAAATTATTGATGATGTATGTAACAAAAACTATATTTTTTTATATCTAAAATGCAAGAATATAATATTTGCAAAAGCATTGAAAATTTATAATAAATAATATTGTGTAAATTTTTCAAATAATTAAAAGTAGATTTTCGCTTTGAAACTATACAAATAATTTTAATTTTATATATTGACTAGCAATTTGTACATAACTGACTATATTTTTAATATTTATATAAATTACTTATCTAACCCGCTTACCGAACCAAGGCTGTGAATAATACAGTAATAATTAATAATTTCTTATTGACTTACACTATACTCGTTAAAATTTAATAATAAATAAACATATTTTTCAACTCACACATCAAAAAATAAGATATTTAAAATTATTTCACTTGGTGAAATAAGTGCAATCAATATAATATTATTATTATTTGTTGCTTCAATGACTAACATAACGAAAAATACCAATTTTACAAAATGGATTTTGTTTATAATTTAATAAATAAACTCTTTCTTGACTTTACAAGCGTGTGTATCCTCTTCTAAATATAGGTATTGGAATTCAAATAGGTAGGTATACCCCCAGCTCTTAGAGCTTTTTCTTGATCATCCTAAATAACAAATTTTAAAATTAGTTATTAAAATAAAATACACATTCTCCCACATAAAATGATTAACAATGTGGCAGGTAACAAATAAATAATTTAATAGGAAAATATTATTTAGAAGAAAAAGAAGTCCAATGCCATGCAATATTTCACATTAAAAACAAGCCAAAGAATTGTGCATTGGTTTTGAGAGAAACTTAAAATCTAAATGTTAATCACATTTAAGTATATGAAGAGAACTATAATATAATTAATACATTTTTTGTATGGTATACCTAATTTTTCATCACTACAGTGTCTTTCATTATTATATAAATAGTTAATGTTAAATTTATATGCTTACAAAACATTTGTTTGACAATTCATATAAAAAATTATTTATATACTAGTTGAAAATTTGAATATAATATTTACATAGATAATTTATATAGAAAAAAAACGCTCTTGTATAATCTAATGGTGAAATATATTATAAATATTATTATAATAAGTGGTATACAAGGAGGACTTTTGATCAACAATAATATATTTTATATTGGATATGGGGCATAGCAAAAAATATTTAAAAATTGCGATATCCTCACTTAACTATTTATATTTTTATTGATTAAAAGTCCACTATGTATAGTGTGTATAGGCATCAATATATTAGATATATAATTTGTTTCTATGAGTATTTTTTTACATTTGATTTCGGCAAGGAAAGGCAACAGGAAGCTAATGTTTATAGTATAGTTATATATATATTTCTTTAAATATTTTGTTTAATGCAAATGATATGTTATTTTTTAAAGGTTTTGACGAATAGTTTAAGCCACTGACTAACTGATTGATAGATATATTATTTAATCCCACCACAGTTAAAAACGAATATTATAAAATCGATTAGTTGAAAATAATAGTGTTAAAATACACACAAGTTATTAGTCGTTCAATAAATATCTTACCATAATTGTAAGCATGCATTTTTGATTTTTTTTATAAAAAAAACACATGCATTCATTTTTTATAGCATTGCTTCGAAGTTTTACACATTAATTTCTGGAATGAATGCTCCTTCCGAGTGGATGGATGGTCCTAAATATTTTAATTTGAACAAAGCAATATTTATAATTAATTGAATGAATGGACAAACTGTGGATCAAAACAAAAAAGATGACGGTGTAATTTTAGGTATTAGTTGATGGCTTTCATTTATAAGTCAATTGTTATGGTCAAATATCTTATGTCCTAAATTGAAACAAATTTGGTCCAAAGCTTTCCGAAGCAATGAAGGCATATTTTAGCATGTACAGGTATATTTTTTATATATAATTTTATAACAAGTGGGTTTTTGTTTTTGTGTATAATATATAATATTCTCATAAATAGCTGCGTAATAACAAAATAGTCAATTATTTTTGTGTAAAATTATGATTGTGTGGCATAATTGCTGAATTTACTTATTGATTGTACAAAACTGAAAATGTATATATATTATGGAATTGGTATATTTTGAAAATATCATTTTTATATGAATTAAATAAATGCAAAGCTATTTTCAATTTCCGTATGAAAACTTTATACTATCTTGTCATTTTACATGTTCTCGTATATTTATATAAATTCATACTTTTTACATCGCGTTATGTAAACTACTTCGTCTTTATAATCACAGATATATTTTTTTTTCGCTTTCTAAGTCGTGGTTTAAAAACTCTTAAATTAAATTAGTACTGTGATTTATAATAGCAGGCTTTGCTATCTAAATATTTGTTTAACATGGTGTTTTGTGAATATTATGTGGGTATTAATAAACTTACAAACACAAAATAATGTATAAAACTATTAATGAACAACTATCTTCGAGCAGTATCACATATTTTGACTTTCAGCCATATTTTGAATCTATGAAAACATATTATTAATTGTTGTTAAATAGTAACAAAAAAATTATTGCTGTGTTCAGGGGCGTAGCGAGGTTGTTTGAGAGGATTAATTAATTATTAAATTACACACATGGTTTTATTTATTTCTTTCAATAACTAAGCAGCATTTATGCCATATTTTTATAATTTTATTAAGGCGTAAAAATAAAAACTTTTAAATTGTATTTTTTGTGCCCTCTTCGCTACGCCATTGGGTGAGTGACAATTTGGAAAAATACAAAACAAAAATAATGTTAATTTAATGTGAAAGTATTCAAATTACAATCGTATTTTGTGTGTGGTTAGCTATAAAAATGTATGACTAGAATTAAACTTATAACTATTTAAATATGTTATTTTCGAATTGAAATAATGAGTTTGAATAAATATTAATAGTAAATAACACTAATTACATATTTTACAGTTTTTTATCGATTTTTTTACCTTAAAATAAACAACAACAACACGAGATTAGTTAAGGTCGGGCCAAATAAGCAAAACTAGATCAGTGTTATTCGGTTTCAATACATTGTAAAAGTTATTGAGACACATTCCATTAATGAATAACAAAAGCACAAATTGTGACAAGACTATTAAGAAAAACCTTTGTAGTGGATGAAGAAGAAAATCAAAAATACGAAGTATGCTGCAGGAAATGTTATTCGGGCGATAACATCGATTGTTTTAGCCACTCTTATCGGATGTGGCGGTTCCTTTTTACGCATTTGGACGAAACATGTCTGTGAAAATAATAGTTAAACATTAATTATAGAATATTTATTAATAATATTGTTAGGTTTAAATACCTCAGTAGCGCAGCCATTGTTGGCTGAATGTGTACAGGGAGACGGACCTCCTGCGCAATTTGTACATGCTACAATTTCATTTGGACCCACAGAATCTCGCTTTTTATCAGCCTGAAAATAAATTATAAAATTATTAATAATCACACATATTTAAACTTCCTAAAAAATATATTAGTATGGGTTTTAAACCAAAAAATGTGCTATATACTTTACACTTTGTTTTTACAAATTTTGAGACACAGCAACGTGTTAATTCATTGTTTGTCGGTGATCTTAATAATCACCTTACCTTAAAATCCAGGAAATCAGAGTAAACTTGGATCAAGACTATCGATCGGGATTTTTAATTAATAGTATTCCCGATCTCCCAGTCGTAGTAACCGATCAAATCAATTTTTTTATGACTTGAACGGTATTTGTAGCCACCTTATCCCCTGAACAATTAAGCTGGTTTTTCTTTAAAAATTTCAAAACAAAATGAAATATCTACGGGGCACAAGAATAAAAATCCTTGAAAGTACAAGTAATTAAAGACCCTTTTTAGTCACAAACCCCATAATCTGTATTTTAACCTCGAAGCTTAAAAAACAATTACTATCTTAAATTCCCTTTAAAAACATATATGATAAAAATAAATAAATTGAAATAATCCTAAAAAATGATTAATTTAACTGGATATATCAAATTTGAATTTGCGTCTTCTGGATAAAATAAAATGTTTAAAAGTTAGCTTATCGTATTTGGAATTTTTTCAGATTAATTTCAATTTGATATAATTATTTATTTATTTATTTATTTACGCTCCGAAGAGCATTTTTATTTTTAGAAAGGGTCTTTTTGAGAGGGTTTCTTATACACAACAACGTGATAATTGTCTGTCGGTGATCTTAACTATTACTAGTTACACGGCTCACCGACAGAGCGGCTCTGCCTGACTTAATAATCGCCTCAGTATTTACCTTACAATCCAGGAAATCAGAGTAAACCTGGATCAATACGATCGATCGGGATTTTATTAATATTATTCCCGATCTCCCAGTCGTAATAACCGATCAAATCAATTTAAAAATTCTTGACTTGAGTGGGATTCGAACCCATGGCCACAGTATTAGTAGCCACGCGTCTTATCCCCTGAGCTATCACGCTGGTGGGTATTATCACTCAACAAACCCAGTGAATTTATAACGTCTAAAACCAGGTAATTTTTTGACACAAAAAAGGAGCAGGGGAATTAGTAAGGAGTATTGATGCCACTAGATAATTTATAGCTTTTAATTTATCACTAAGTAAGTTCGTCCATTTAATCTAAAATGGTCACATTCGTATACTTACAGGCTATTCATATCCGGCAGCATGCAAAAATTAATAATTTGATTAATTATTACACTAAAAAAGTAGGTTAATTCGAACTATTGCGGTTAACGAGGACTACTGACTTCTTAAAACCTTATTTACAAATATTACGACTTACACCTGCGCTAGTTCCCGGTTGAGGTTGTTCATTTTTTAATGCAGATTCCACCTTTTCCTAGTTCACAATATATTATCATCATCATTAAAGCGAATTTAATTTATAAACTATAAAATTTATATAAATGTACAACTAATTTGTCAGTATGATTCGCTGCTTTTGATTTTATTTTAGTACGAATATTTTTTTAAATGATGTTGTAAATTATTATAATCATATACTACTCATGTAAATGTTTTGTCCATGCTGAAAAGAACAATCTTAAATACATAAATATCAACATGACTGTTTTGAATATTAACTGTGGTTTTAGAATTGAAATTGTCATATGTATTTATGGATAATCCTATTTGTAGCAATGATATAAGCAGCTTGATGGTAATTTTTTTTATTGTTTTTGATCGCACCATTATGCCATTATATGCAGTGGTTTTGGATATGGATCGACAAATAGCAAACAATACGATATATTTGACATCAACAATACTGTAAAAATAAGTAAAAACATGCGGCAGATAATAATAAAAAAGACATTAAACATAATAACAAAAAAGACAAGTGCTTACATTCATGCATATATTTTAAATAAAAAAATAATTACAGCAACGGTGATGTTTAATGTGGAAAATAATATTATTTAAAAATTAAATTCGGTTAATTATTTGAAAAGGGTGTTCGAATTGATTGTGTATTATATGGCTTTTTGTTTTGTATTGGGTTGAATTATTCAGAATAAAATAATAATTGTAAATAATTTTTTGATTAAAAATGATGACCGAAGAAAGCCTTTGCAATGATTGTATTCAAAGCAGTGTTGGGACAAAATGCAAGTGGTGACTTTGTTTTCTATGGAAATATATATAATATATAATGTAAGACAAAATATTGTTGGTTTATTTGGCAAATAGCTTACCAGGGGACTGGCCAGTATTATGCCAATTCTGCTCAGGACAGCCGGTAATCGCTGCAAAATATTACAAATATTTCACCCCATCGTATTTTTACATCCAAAACTCATCGGATAGTTACAAATCGGTTGGTAAAACCCGATGATTTAAAAATTTAAAATATATATAAACAGTAGCCAAATTATAATCAAAGCAAGTATCAATTAATTTATATTCTGTAGTGTGGAAATTTATCATTTATATCTTCTTTTGGAAAGGAAACATGCAACGTCACTTTTATAAAACATGCAGTTTCTCACGAATGAGTTTTTTTCGGGTATCGAGTCGTTGAGGATATAATTAATCGAAACAAAAATATATAATATTATTGCAATTCTATCAAGATATAAATGAAACAACACACAATGTCAAAGTATTAATATCGATATTGTCTGTATGGTGATAATATTTTCTAAATATTTTAACAATCACTATGTACATCTTTAGTCAGAAGCATAGCGAAGTGGCAATAGTACCCAGTTATCAAAATATCAATAAATATTGAATTAAATATATATTCCACAAACCAGGCGCCAGCACCTTCGCTAGACCCTTCTCTGATATTAATACTTATAAAATAGTGAATTAGAATATAAGAAGAGACTTAGAAAGATATTAAAAACAATGTCATTGATCAACGAGTATAATTACAAAAAGACCCGTGTATATTAAGTATTATTTAAATTATCTAATTAATTAACAATAAAATATATCCTTTGAGGTCTTTTATGGACCCCTTAACAAAATGTTACCAAAATACTTCCAAAGAAAAACTATAAATCAGTATTGTTATTTGAATAAATTACAATTAAAAAACTAATCTGACCTAACCATGAGTATAATTAATAAACCGAAAAATTATTTATATGACAGGTAATACTTTCTTAAAAAATATTCTTGTATTTAATACGCACACACATATTAATACAACCTACGTCTTCCCAAAAATAAATAAGCAAATATTGTGGTCATGGGTTCAAATCCGGCTCAATTAAAAAAAATGTTTGGTTATTACGACTGGGAGATCGTGAATAATATTAATAAATCCCCGATCGATAGTCTTGATCTAGGTTTACTTTGATTTCCTGTATTGTAAGGTAAATACTGATTATTAAGTCTATAACCTGTGTAACTAGTAATAGTTTAAAATTGAAAAAGCCCTTCTGGGTGTAAATAAATAAATGATTACTACGTAAAGAAGTGTGTGACGTATCACGTTATCTCGAATTAGAAGGTCAATTTCATAATTGTAATCACTGATCAATGAGATTTAAAGCTTCAGAAAGAATACGAACAATACAATCAGCTGTTTTTTTTTAGTTTCAAATTGGAGATACACAATGATTTAATTGAGCACACATGCACATGGATAAACACACAAACACAATGGTGACGTAGCCAATCGTTTTGCATTTGGTTTTCCTTTCAGTTACAGTTAAGCCTTATATCATTGCAGAGTTATTTATAATTTGTTTGTGTTGTAAATAAAAAAAAAATACACCACAGCACAATTATAAATTGTAATGTGGTTAAAGTATATATGTATATGTGTGTCTAACCTGCGTTACAGGATTTTCTCCTGGTCTGTAGACAACATTGTGTAGAGGACGTTTTCTACCAACATAGTTGACACAGACAAACTCCAATAATGATGCGTATATGAAGCACATACAAACACCGTCCCATACATTCATGGCAGTTAGGTTCGATACTACGGGGAGTGTTGATCGGAAACCATTTGATGTGGTGAAAAAATTGAGCATTGTAGTTACACCTGCAATTAGAAACAAATTATAATAACAAACACATACAATAAATAGCAGTGGAAGACAAATAAGAGACTAGACTACTACTACAATTACTAGTATGTATTTAATAAACAATCTACTAGAAATTTTGGAATCATTTTTGCAATGTTGAACTTCCAATGGGAATATTAGGGTTTTATCATATGGTTTTTCTACTCGTGTATTTGTATTTTTGGATTAATATGGACTCAGCACTGGTTGATATGTCTAAAAATACATGCAGAGAGAGAACGTGCAAAATAGGAAATGTCAATTGATAAAAAAGCATTTAAAATTACTTCCTCGGGCTTTCACTGATTATTGATTGATTAATCAACGGTTAATAGGTCTGATTTTAGTTCAGCCACTAACCTATCATGACTCGTGCTGGAACTGCATTCCATTCTAGCCAGAATGTGATGAAGGAGGAAGTTACTAAGATGATACCGGGTATGAACACGGTGGTGAAGTAAAATGAACGATCTCTTGTAAAGATCAAGTCCACTTTAAGGCAGCTGTAATTTCCTACGAATGTAGCAAGCATGAAAAAAAAGAAAAAAAAATGTGTCCAATAAGTGAAAATACGGTTGATCAATCTGGCTTATAAAATTATTTAACTAGTGCATGGGAAATTAACAAATAATATTCTCATTAGTGTAAAAGGTAACCTCGCTTACAAGAATTATAAAATGTAATATTGTTACCATTTAAAATTGTAAAAGAACGTTTCCATTATTCAATTAGTTGCATACAAGTTGACGTCGTAATTGAATACAAACTTTAAATAATTTGCGATGGCAATAAAACAATGATTTTTTAAATAGATAAACAGTGGAAATTTAATAACGAAAATTTTTCATTTAAAGCTGGTGATTTCATGATTTGAATAAAATTTTGATAATATTAATAAAACTGGAAGTTACTCAATCGACGTAGAGAAAAAAACCAAATTAAATTGAATAATTTCATAAAAAAAGAATAATGTTAAGTGAGATTTGAACCCGTGAATCTTCGCTTTTATAGGGGAAATAAATAATTTTTGTTTCTCATGTTTGTAGATTAAATATAATAACTTCAAAAACGGCTATGATCGATAGTTTTGTTGTGTTACTAAAATCTTATGGGCAAATTAGGTCGTCTCTGAGAATGTCTAAAGTTTGCTATTTACTTTATAAATACAAGAAACGAAGAGTACAAATTATTATAAAATGTGACATCAACCCGCATGCAAGTACTTGCACAATGGAAACGCATCTCAATTGTGTAATTTTTGTTATTGCTCTTTTTTCAAACTAACCAAACTAAAATACCGGGTACTACAAAAATAAAATACTTTGATCATCTTAACCTATTATTTTGAAAAGTGAGCAATTTCTTAAATAATGAATAGTACAATGTAAATAATGTGTTTATCAACAAGCAAGTTTTCTCCTTCTGCCGATCTGTGTATGTCATGCTTTATGGATATCAATCAATACAAGGTGGGAATATAATAATTAAACCTATTAATCCAAGCAATATTATCTGATTTGCATGACCAAGCTAATGCAGTTGAAATGCCAGCTTTTCAATGGTCTTTTACCTATCATTGACCTTGCTGGAACTGCATTCCATTCCAACCAAAATGTGATGAATGAAGATGTCACGAGAATAATTCCTGGTATAAAAACGGTTGTAAAGTAGAATGCTCTATCCCTTGTGAAGATTAGATCTACCTTCAGACAGCTGTAGTTACCTGTTTGTGTTCAAATCAATCTTCAATTCTACATAATATGCACAGCTTATAAAACAATGTTAAGTCTTGTGTCAACAATTCAATGAACGTTATATAATATAATTTTTAGCGTTTTATGTGTGTGATGAATTTCAATATTTCCATTGTTAGCAAATATAAAAAAGCGTTCTGATTAATCTAGTGTGTATATACAACCATTTAGATGAATGATAAATTGTTTAATTATTCAGTACCTAACGTACATTATAATGTGGCCAATTTATTAAAAAGCTTTATGTGTGATTTGGAGATGAGTGTGCTTGTGTTATGTGTGTAAATTGTTAAAATAAAGTATTACAATGATTACATTTGTTTGGTCTTGACTTGGGTACATGTTTATACATATTATTAATCTACTTTATTGTATATAACTCAGTGTTACTTTGTAAATATACCTTGTTCTTCAAAGCGTCTCTGGCAAAGACTACACTCCTGCCCTTCATCGCCCATCAGAAGAGTTACAGCATCCGCTGCTTGCAACATATTAAATTAAATCATCCCCCCGCTTCCTTTCTTTTTATTTAAATCAATAATGTATAGATACATCCTTGAGTAGTGGTAATTATTCTTTTTAAGAATATGAACTTTATTAACAATGCACTGTCAATGATATGGGACAGCGAGTGGTGGCAGAGGGATGATTTAATTATATCTGATTTCAGGGAACAAACATGCTTTTTTGTGAACCTACTATGTAAAGTTACTCATTATTCAATTGATACTAATTGATATTAGTGGATTATATTTACAAAATTATTATCAGTACCGTAGAATGGAGTAAATAGAGAATAAATCAAAGGGAAAAATACCACTACGTATGTTTTTAACAAGGGTTATAAATACGGCGCATAATCCTTATTTATTTTATTTGTAGATTAAAATGGAAATTTATTTATTTACGCCCCGAGAGGCTTTTACAAATTTTGATTTTTTTATTGTGCACAGTGCACACTAACACTAAATAAAACTTTAATTTGATGCTTTAAAAGAATGTTGATTCAATTATCAAAATAAAATGTTATTTATTTCTATTCAACCCAGTGGTTAGTTGAGTATGTACAGCATGTAAAATTGATTGATTATTAATTTTATAATATTAGAGGGGTTTCTTATAAGATAATTTATTGGATTTATATCTAAATATATGTCTCTATTCATCCCATTTTACGGTAATAAATGATGATTAGATACATGCACGGTGTATACATTATTTAATGAATGTTTTACGAGTTTTATGAGTGCAAAGCAACACAGTGTGGTGGATTTACATATTTTACAATGTATTCGACAGATAGTACATAACATATGAAAGCCAAGACCAAGTATAACAAAAAATAGGAGATCAAAAATAAATATTACAGACTTCACATTTGATATTTAGATGGTGCATTAAGCCAAGTGTGTGTATATGTTTGTTAATGTGTATGTTCCTAAAAAATAATGAAATCATAGGCATTTGTATTAGTATAAAGCACAAAAGTTAGTTTGCCTTTTTCTTGAAATTAAAGTCTCGTTTTCATATAGTATACAAAAGACTCGAAAGCTTTATCAACATTAGAGAGATAATAGCACAATCTTAGAATGTTAGATTGATCATGCAATTGGTTAGTTGCTGCCTAGAAGTTAGCTTTGATGTATAAAATATAAAAGATCCTTACACATTATGGATTCTGTACGCATGTAAATTACATATTATCATTTTAGGAATATATAGTTAAATATTTATTAATCTGATGAGCTTTTTTTATACAACGAGACATGAAATTTTTATTTATAATGCCGCAATCCTAAAACATTTAACATTCATTCAACACAGTGTGACATTAAAAACGAAAATCACAGAAATATTGAAATACATTCACAAAAACATAAAATATAATACATTTATTTATATGTATTTTTTTGTTAAATTTACCATGTATAATTATTTTATCCTCTGTAAATATTTTTAAATGTTAAGAGTTTATTAAATTTATAAATGTGTTATTATGCCGTCATAGCCAAAACACAGTAATTGAGATTTTTTATTTACATATGTATTTAGTGTAGAGGTACAAATTCACTGTGTTTTTACTTAATGCAACAGAATAACTGTTTAAATCTGATTCAGCGTCCAGTTATATTGGAGCGACTGAACCAGTGTCAGTTTCAGCCATTGCTATTATGATGTCATGTTTTGATAAAATTTGAATATAAAAAAAAAATTGGATTACATACCTCTCCAGCTCGCTTTGATGGGACACGCGATCGTTTGATTTTGTATGAGATAAGCATTAAGGGTTGTGAGGGATGGTGATTTTCGCAAGGTGTCTTCGTCATTCTTCCAAACGTATGTTATAGCGGATTGTTCGTACGATACTAGAATATATTATTATTATCGATCATGTTTACAGATATATATGAAGTCTTACTTACTACTTTCGAGGGCGAATGAACACAGCGGATCGTCAAAGGGGAATATGTTGAGCCGTCCTTGGCAAGATAGAATCAAATGTCTCCTCATGAGATAGTTGATGGTGCCGTTCCTGTATATTCTCAGGGCGAAGTGCATCGGTATTATGGGATCCTTGAAGTCTCCATGCATGATGAAGTACGTGTCGGGAAGCCATATATCCTCGTGATGATGAATAGCGTTGAGGAATTCGTATTGCGATTGATTCGAGTACCTTAGGCGAGGATCGAACCATTGTTGCTGAAGTAAAAATTCTACTTCATATTTCTGAAAAATCAAACACACTTAGATTATTCACAATAAACCTTTATAAAAGAGTCGTTTGAAGCTCAGATTAATCACCAAATCCCCGATCTACTCTACTACATACTGTCTTTACGGTGTAGGTTTACGGCAACGTATGCCTAGGAAACCATTACTTAACCCAAGAAAGATAAACTTATTTTTGAGGCGTGTAAAGATAAAAATATGCCTCGGAGGCGCCAAGTTTTAAAAACCGTTATATTATAAAAAATAAAAACATTTTTTCTTAATTTTTTTAACTCTATTCAATTTGTACATGTTTAGTTTATACATAAAACACAAAATTTAACATATATTTATTTACTACAAGCTTGTTATTTAGTTTTTTTTCGTGCCTTATACAAATAAATGTTTTAAATCGTTTTGACAAAATTATAAAAGCAATAGAACCCGCTGTTCAATGTTTTTTCATTGCGCAGTATTTCTAGAGCATTGGAATAACTATGAATGTGGCCATCCGGGATTTCTGGGAAAATTTGTGGTTTTATTCAAGTTTTTATCAATAATTTTATATAATTATCCGTAATTAATTATAACATTATCATCAGTTACTAGGTCCTCCATCTTTCTGCCACGGTCATAGGTTAAGTAATGGATTCCCAGGCCTACGTCACCGTAAATACAATAATAGAGTTATTTAGCTGCACTTATGATCGGTTTTTTGTTAATTAATATCGCGTCTGAGCCTCGGTCGAGGCACTAATTTAAAAAAACCGATCAAAAGTACAGCAAAGCAACTCTATTTTCGTCTTTACGGTGTACGTTTACGGCGACGCACGCCTAAGAATCCCAATCTTTACAGAGAGGAAGGCTTTACACGACTTAATAATCACTCTGAAATCCAGGAAATGTAACATCCTTATGTAAACCTTAATCTAGAATATCGATCGGTATATTATTATGAACACTATTTTTAAGTATTGCGATATATAATATTATCGGCTCTCCATTAATTTTATAAATACCAGCAGGATTAGATTCCATAACCATAACATAATTTAATTGTCAGTTGTAACACTAATAAAATATACTTTAATATAAATTGAATCTTAAAAATAACTGGGAGAATGCGAAAATCCACCGACCGTTTAAAAAATATGGAGATAATCAAAAAGTCTTCACAAATATAGTCATAATTTCTACACATTACATAAACTAACACAATTAGATACAATATGATTATTACGAAAAATTATACGAGTATAACATATGAAGTTATAATAAAAAAATTCTTCATACCAAATTAAAGCATACTAAAATTCCACCTATATAAAAAAAATCACTATATATACACCTTCCAGATTTGTAATAAATAATGATAAATTGATCTATACATTTTTTGTATATTTGTAGGGTATTGAACATGTGAAATAAATTATTTAGTTCAGGTCAGCAGTTTCCAAAAATCTGTTATAAGTTTCATGTATTCAATGAATTTTATATACGAGTAGGTATCTGTATTCGTTGGTTTTCTAATTGGATACGAAAAAGGTCATTGGAGATTACCGACAGGAAATTGGTTTCTCGATTTGACTAAGACTTTAAAATAAAAGATTCAATGCCGCATTGTGTTTACCAATTTATTTAACTTACCAAACTAGATTCATCCGGAGAAGCTAGACTTAGTAACAATACACTCACATTCACGGTTAAGATACCTGAAAAATGCAATCCAATCATTATTATACTATTTAAATTGCAGATATGGGTGTACATTCTATAAAAAAATATCTAAAAAAACAATTCGTGCTAAGCAGCTCGAGTTATAAAGTGAAATTAATGTTCGACATAAAAAAGAGTTTTCTGTACAAAGTATGGAAAACGCTTTTAATTATGAAAAAAATCGTGCTGCTATTAAATCATGCCAAACAATTTATCGGTTATTCAAACGTGATTCGTAAACAATAAACTATAAACAAAAATATTTTACCTATTTGGGAAAACAACTTTTTTTTTAATATTAAACACAATAAAATCGTGAATGGCAGATAGTTCAGATGAAGTTTAATCAGTGAGACTGTGAAGGTTTTAGACTATCAGAGTCGCACAGAAAATTCATCTGATCGGGTGTTGAGGATAGTAATAAATTGTATACAGGTATATAGAATAGAAAAAGGTGAGAAATATATTTTATAAATGGCTCATTATTATTCGTTTGAATTATCTGATTAAATGACCCCGATTGTAGGTTTTGGGCCGTCCAAGGTTTGCAGGATCAATCTGCATTCGGTTGTTTGGCGTATTCAGGCCGCAACAGAAATCAGCATCTGTAAAAGTTATCCACCCACTTCTAACAATTTTTATTAAGTTATCGATCGGCTTTTCGTTTGCCAATTTCTATTGCTTAAAAATCAATATGTGTGAAACATGAAGATGGATCTTGAACATGAAGTGATTGTGTCGTAGTCCCTTTGAATTGAAATATCAGCGTATGAAGTAGCGAGCGTTTAAATAAAAATAGAAATCGTTTATAAAAAATATTAATTTCATGCGTGTCATGCATTATGCAGATGCAATGTTATGCTGGATTGATTTGATTAATATTAATTAATTATATAATTCAACCGACCCTGTACAGGAGGAAGCAGTCTCTTGTCATAACGAGAATTCTTCAGCAAGTTGTCCAGTATTTCCTTGTCAGATTTGCCCTCTTCGAAACTGGAAAACATAAAAAGATATATGAGAGCAAAACGCTTTTTAACGATCACAATGAAGAAGGATCTTTACGAGGGCTGCTTTTCGATAAGACATCCTATAAACCAGATTAGAATTTCGTAGAAAATCTTTGTGGGAGGTAAATAATATAAATATAAAGGTAACATCAAAATGAAATATATTCAAATATGAAAAAATCTATGTAAAAAAATATCCGCTCCTCGGCTAAATAAAAAAATATGCTTTTATATTTTGAATTAAGAAATGGGAACGTTAACAGTTTTTGTAAATTAATCTCGAGTCTCACAAGGACTTGAGAAATAATAATAAAATAAAGTATTTAATGTAGGTTTAGTTCATAAGTTTAGTTAATAAAGAAGAGGCGAGTATCCATTGATATTAAGAATGTGAGGAATAAAAAGTTGATGATGGGAGAGACTCTATTTTTACATACATTAAAATATTCATGGGTTGATTTTTTCCTGGCAGATATTTTATCAAATATATTAGAGAAAAAAAGATAAAACTATTAGTTTTGAGAAATCGAGGTATATGCATATTTAATAAATTGAAAACGTGACTAAAAGTAGGAATCACCAGTTCATCAGCGAACTATATTGTTGATAACTAATAGGGTTTACAATATTGCACCCTCTGGTATTTTTTAAATTAAAATCTAAGATTATTCCTCAATCAACCAAACTATAGTCAAATGTAATAGACAACCGAATAGGACAAATATCTGAAAATATAAAAAAAATTAATGGTAACTTGTTATATTTATGTCCATAAATGACAGTTTTGGAGAAAACGGCATTATATGATTTACATGTATAATATTTGGCTGTATTTTTTTGATATTTTTAAAGAACATTTACAGCTTTATACATAATCTATGGTTGTGTATCATCAACTCAATTTTTTATATTAAAATGATATATAACAAGTGTCCACCAACCCATTAATATAATGTTCTAATACTCTTGGGTATGAGTCTGTGTTCTGATCAACAGAAATGAGGTCGCTACACGTCCCATCGGAGATTAATCGAATTATATGCGAAGTTGTCTAAGATAGCTATTCGTAACAAGCTTTGAATAATAATATCAGTCAAAGTACTTACATGTCTGAGGTGATAGCCGACACCTGGCATAACATCAACGAAAGGGTCAAAGCACGGGCCAAGGCACATACGCAACCCATATTAGGACATCTGAAACAATAAAATAAATAGTATATATTTTATCAGTGGATACAGGTATCTCATTAATGCAATTTTTTTTATATAATTATATGGAAATGATTATAAAATTGGTGCAATGGCGTGTGTAGTACAGTGTAATGTTGCACCGAGTAGTCCTTTGAGCCGTCCCTGACCTGAAACCGATCGATGATACTAAACCTAGTGCATCCGACCTGCTACACCATCAACTGTTGCTATTACCAAACTAAAATAAATTTTTAAATTTATTTATCATCCAATATCTATTCTAGATAGATTTTTTATTTAGAATTCGAGATGGGAGATGATTAGAGCACAAAATGAACGCCTTGCCTATACAAAAGTGTCACAGAACAACGACAATGTTCAATTATAATTATCTAATATTAAGGAATATTCTAAAGAATCTTTACAGGAATAATAAAGAAAATAAAAGAGTCTTATTATAACATATTTTTTTAATTATTTAAATATTTTGTTTTAACAGCGTCTATATATAGACAATAAGTATCACGTACATATTTTAAAATACTATCAAAAATAAATTTAAAAAAATGTTTTTATCCATCACAAAAATTGTGTTTAAAGCAAATTTTAAAATGCACTTAATGTAATTTAAATAGTTAATAATGCAGTAAAATGATTAATATTTTACATTTAATCATCTAATAAATTCATTGGTTTTTTAATAAATTTAATGAATATTTATTTCAGTTTTACGGAAATATTATAGGAGAAGAAAGTGCAATATCAACAAATCTTGGTTTAAGTATTCTCCTGTGCAATCTTCTTAAAGTGCAATAAATTTAACATCTGTGTTTGGCGAACTGGAACTTTTCCCCATCGACACTTTTTGTGGAAATATTTAATTTGGTTTATTATTCAATTAACACCAGAGTGTTTCAGTGGGAGAATATATATATAAATTGATATAAAAATACCTCTTGAACAATGGGTTTATTGTACGGGTGAAAATATATATCTTATTTAAAACTATGATATAATATTTTATCTAGGACAATTTGTTAGAATTTGATAGAATTTTCATACGGTTAAAGTCGTGTAAAATATGCGATTTTCCATTTGGCTGACGAAAACCGGTTGCGGTGTTGTGAATCAAATTTAGCCTAAAGGTCTATTTACTTGGAATTCGACTATATGTAAATAGATGTTTTCCTATCCCTACGATTAAATGTATTAATTTGCATATTTATTATATAAAGGGATCAAAACAACTTTGATGACTATTTTCACAATATGTAATAATTCCGTCATATAAATGGTGTAAATTAACGGAAAAAATTATTATGTATACTTAATATTTTGCGACACCTAACCACATTCATACAAATAAATCTTCATTTGCGTAGATGGAAACAAAGTTTATTTGTCTGCGCATATTTCAAAATAAGGTTATCAAACCAAACAAAAGTAATTTCAAAACAAACTGCATGAACAAAAAAGTATCCATAAGTTATTGCTTCTTCCTTATATTTGGTTGAGATTTAATATTTGTACAATAATTCAATTAGTATATTATATACCTTCTAAAGTTAAGGCAATATTAAGCAAGCATACTCTATGATAAATTGCATTGAAATATATATATATATATATATATATATATATATATATATATATATATATATATATATATATATATATAAATATATATATATATATATATATATATATATATATATATATATATATATATATATTATTAACTGATAATATATTTGAAACTACTAAAGTATTACTAAAGTATTACAAAGGCACAGATTTATCAATAAATCAATGTAAATATATTTACAAGTACTCATAATACATTATTGGATGTAATTTTCACGCTATCGAACATGATTTCAGTGAGCCGTATTGTGTGATGATCGGATAATTGATTCAGTATCGGTATTTGATATAATGTAACGAGGCGGTTGTTTGACATTTAGGGACAGTCAACTCGTCGTAGTAGTAATACTGCTACGGCGTAGTCACACATTGGCTACGATAAAGCCTACGACGTGACTACGTCGCTACAATGTTATCGTACACTAATCTAAACACATTCATCCGTCACGTGCGAAAATTATTATCGCATTAACAATGGATTATCATGTAATTTTTAATAATAAATTTATTTATCGATCCATTGTATAATGATGTCTAACATTTATATAATTTCATCTAAATATAAGATATTTTATAATGATTAACGTGTAATTTAATTAAGGTAAAATATAAATAATAATATTTTATTATTATGAATACTAAGCAAATATCAAAATATCGATCTGTTTAAATTAAATATAAAAATAATTTTGGTCCATAGTTCCTTTTATGGCAAGTTTTATTTATTTATTTTATTTTATCAATTAACTTTATTGATTGTTTGAAACTTGTGACATTGACTATTGTTTCAAGGAAATGGTGCATGATTATAAGGTAGTAAATACGGGAATAAAAGCTTTCAAATCGATATAGATGCATTGTGTATAAACCAAAACCATGCATAACTTGACCTTAAACTCAGCACTAACTATGAAATATTATATTACTCTGTTTTATATGCAGTACGTTGTTACAAAACTCCCATTAAATATTCATAGTTTCATGGAGTGTTCAAATACATCTTTGTATGTTTTATTTAAAATGTACTACTTTCATTATATATAGGTAACAACATTAAATACCTTTTAAAAATGTGGCCAATGTTAGGGAAGAGGGTGAATGTGGATAATTTATGCGAAAAGACTTGTGGATGAAAAATGTTCTAAAGTCATTTATGTTGCGGTTAATATTCTGCTGAAAATTGGAAGTGGCAAGCTTTATTAATGGATATTGGAAAAAAACCCAGAACACATATTCAGCCAGTATATACATTTTATTTTGCTTTCAATACCGGATTTGAAAAAAATAACTACCTTTAATAAAACGACGAAGCGATGGTTTATTAATAGTCACATAAAGTGTATGTCATTATATTTAAATAAAAAAAATGCTGAAAGGGCAAGTGATTTTTGTATGGTAGTAAAATATAAAATGGGGTTATGAAGACAGCCGCATGCTTGGTTTATTGATTATTTTCCCTTTACGTAATGTGACTTTTTTGACATGTTTATTGTTTACCATACCACATTCAATTAATATTTTTTAGTATTATGATTGGTTGGTATTTCGATCAAAATTAATACAACTTACCATACTCGTTAAAGCAATAATTTAATAAAATGACTTTGTAATAACGACACATAACACAAATAGTAAAATTCATTGTTGTAATATTTTTCACCTTGGCTATTCAATCCATTATATAATTTGAACTTTTTTTATAATCACAGAAAACAAAGGCTGATTTATCTATTTATTTAGAGATATCATTGACTGTATTAAGACATTTGTATCTTAACCCAACAACAAAAAAATAATATCTCTTAAGAGCTGTTCTTACAATTTACATTATATTAAAATTGCATGAAAAATCTATGCTCACTGTTTTCGTAGTTTCCTGGTTATTATACAATCAATTGTCAATTGAAATATTTTATGTTTATATATATTAACTTCCAAAATAAATATAGTTTTAATATATAATATTTAATAAAAGTTTTAATATATTGCTCAAAACATATTTGATTATGACAAAATAGATCAATTATAATAAGATTCCTGTATTGATAACACAAATGAGACTTTATAATTTGTTTATCAATTCGTCGATGAAGGTAAATTATCAACAAGTCGGTCGCGTGCCAGCGTATAATCACAAAGTTAGGAGTAAAATGTTGAACTTTATCACTTGTCAATTAAATAATGTATTCATTTTATCGAAGGAGGAGGGTGTAAAGTAGCATTTTGTCACAGTTTAGTCGAAGAAACCTTCGTATTGTTATTGGTGTAGTCAGTGTATCATACCATAGTTTAACTCTCAGTCACGCAAACAATTCCATGGAATTCAGGGCATGGTCACATAGACTATGGCTTTGACAAGAAACCACCATTGGGACTATTGCCCGTAATTTCAGCAACACTCAATTATATTTTTCGCGAC
The DNA here is from genome assembly GCA_022606485.1 of Agraylea sexmaculata. Lineage (NCBI taxonomy): Eukaryota > Metazoa > Arthropoda > Insecta > Trichoptera > Hydroptilidae > Agraylea > Agraylea sexmaculata. The sequence goes on along the minus strand of JAGTTH010005788.1, from coordinate 22,517 downwards.
CTCAGAATAACTAAAGAGCAAATATTACGTTGTTATGTGATATTAAATAAGTATTTTTTGTACCTTATTTCTAAAACCATATTTTAAATCTGTATATTAGTTTCAACCTAAATAGTTTCAATTGTGAAATATAACATGTTATGAATATTCAATTAATTTATACAACTGCGATATTTTATATAGAATTCTAAGGAGTTTTGTTAAATGAATAGACACAATATTCATTCAATGGATGTTTACAAAAACAAGCGTCAGGTTTGTTTACTAATTGCTTGACAAATCTTAGTCCTACAGGATTAAGAGGTCTTAGTAAAGCTGATGTAAGGGTGATTTTAATTGTTGATTAAATTTTTATGATAACCAAATGTATTATTTTATTGAACAATTTAAAATGTGTTTTAGCCGTTAGTATAAGAGAGTTTTTAGTAATTAACTTAGATGTTGATTATTTCTTTGTTTGTTTTCAAATGCTTTGTTTATGTCGAAATTATGGTAATTATAATTCTCGTTAGATCTCAATTTAACATGATGGGAATTTAAGAAGGAGTAGTTTGCCATTGGTTGAACTGAAGGTCTACGAGTATGGTTGTACTACGAGCTACGATGATTGCTACGGTCTACGCCTTGGCCTTGTTCCAAATTTGCAAAGGTAAACTATCAGTCATTTTTGGGTCACCGTTAAACAATATATTAGTGAAATGATATGTAAATTAAAATATGAAAATGATGACGCGGAATTAATGCCATAAATTTACCTCCAGTTTAACTTGAATGATGATTTTCAGCACATTTGGATTTATCAACTAATGCGGTATCACTATGACGTATTATGTGTAAAGATATTTAATATTGTAGTAAAAAATCAATGATGCATTGTTTATATAAGAGTTTAAACATATCTGAGTCCATCCTATCGTTTCATTCCGATTTTTTTAAAAATGATTGCAACTTTCGAATGTCTACTTTAGGATATTATGATAAAAGATGCGACGGGTTTATTTGGTACCTATAGATATAAATTTTATATCGACAAGGCTTGTTCATGCCTTTTATAGGACTGTTGTATATTATTATCGATTATAATCTGAACTATGTTAGGTTCTTCCAAATCTATGAACGGATATCGCGTGACGGACTTTTTCCAGGTTAGATATTAGAAGAATTTTCAATTTTTATTACATACTCGAATCAATAACCGCAGAGTCTACAGTTTGATAACGACCTTCATCCGATTAAATTATTTTTACATCATAAAAATGAAAGGTTTTAATGGGAAAATGCAAAAGCTCTGCTCTCCAAAACTGCTGTGCTGTACGGGGTCGTTTGAAAGTTATTGATACTTGAATTCTCAACACAGATGCACATTGAAAATAAAAATTGACAGTGGATTAAAAATAATTGATTGTTGCCGTATTTAATTTTCATAAATCGGTACCAGTCTGTAAACCTGAATTTATATTTGGAAACCCAACAAAGACTTATTTAAGGCCGTTTTTATTTCATTTCATGAGCTTTTTGCACAAAATAATTGTTGATTATTTAAAATTAGCATTAATATTCAGGCGTCTAATGTGTTAAATGTATCGCATAAAGCATGTTCTGAATCATTGAACTGTAATTAAAAAAAAATATATATATACTTATTTTCATATCGATGAAGCTTGTGAATGCAGAATAAATAACGTGAGGTAATTGCGTCAGTTCAGTGAATTGAATTTTCATATTAAAATACATAATTTGTATGCATGCAGGCTGTTCCCAAGGCTGAATGTCGAATTGAATTACTTTTTAAAGGCAAAGCCGCCCTAATCTGCAAAGCATTGAATCATTTCAGTATTTATATTAAGCTCAGGTTGTATATTTTTGTAACAAATGTTTGTTATGATAAATGAGGAAATAGTTCATTGAATAAAACCCCTCATTACATTAACGTGCGTCATATTTTTCCTTGAAATGCCATAATATAATATCGCGTGTAGTGAATTAATTTTATTTTTGAAAAATGCATTTATCGTGTAAATAAATACACTTATACAAATTCGTTTTTTCCACCTGATAAACTGACCTGAATGCAAACTTCTAATCGAACTGCACGCACCGCATTTATTTGGAGGCCGACCGTTAAATTGTAAGCACGAAACTACGATTTTTTCCCATCCATACTTTTCCGATTGACCATTTCGTGCTCGACTAATTTTTTGCCCTGGATTTGATATATATTCAGGCACGTGTGCTTTTTGTTTTTTCAGGTCGGCATCAAGAACATATGTTTTAAGGTATGAAATGGACGCTATCGGATATTATTTATTCACTTCTCTAGCATTAAATAAATTGATGGTTATACCAGTTTTCATAGAAATGCAATAAAAATTGTAAAAATACAATTCACTTAAAGTTTAACATATTATTTAAAAAGCTAAAAAATAATATAATCATACAATTTCAACTCAAATGTTTTAGTATTATTTTGATATTATGTATTTTCCGGGACTGAATTACATTATTTTTTATTGCTGATTAAAACACGTACAGAGAATTTAAATCGATGTTATGATAAAAATAGTTTTAAACAAAACAGAAATAATAATAAAAAAGGTTTAATTGTAATTGAATTTGGATCAAAAAGTTTAGTATAATTGGCAGAACCATAACTATAATTTATATTTTTCTTATGATATTTATATATTTTATCAAGATGACTACATGACTTTAGTAGTCGAAAGTATACTCATACACATTAAAAATAATACATTATCGAGATTACTTTAAATAACTGTGTTTTATTATGTAATTCTACGCTGACGTTAAAGATCAACAATTTCGGAGATCAGGAATAATATTAATAAAATCCTAATCGATATTCTTTATCCAGGTTTACTATGATTTCCTAGATTGAAAGGTTAATACTGAGACAATTATTATGTCGGTACACGTGTAACTAGTAAAAGTTATTATCACCGACAGACATTGAATGATGTAAAAAAAACCTCAAAAAGCATAAACAAGCTCACTATTTTGACAAAATATACATTATTTTATCAATGAAAATAATGATTTATTTATACAAATTGTTTATTTGTAATACGAATACTAAATAAATTGGGAGTGCAGTCAAAATATTGTTGGTAATCAACTTCAATAAGTGTAAACAACACTGTTTGAAAATAGCAAAACAGTGAACGGTGTTAAATGAATATATCGCAGAGCTTTTCAGAAGTGTGCAAGTGTTTGTTTTGTAAAATTGGATATAATTTTGACGGTTTGTTTGACTAGTGTATATGACAATATTTGAAAATGCTCCGATTGTACTTGAACACGAGAGCTTTTCACACCGTTGAGGCTTTTGTTCGAACTGGAAACTCTTGCAAACACTTCTATAATATCGATAGCGCAATCTAATATTAGTCTAATACAATTGAAATTTATAGAAAAATCTTTTAATATGAAATATATTAAAAAATAATTAAAGTATAGTTTACCTTAGTGCTAATGTGGCAAGTGTGCTATGTGGGCTAAGGCCCTTTGAGGGAATCTCACCGCCTCCAGCACTCGCCTTGCTTCTTGCTGCCCATCTCCCGCTGCAGCCCGTCTTCTCCAACTAAAAATAATAAATTATATAGAATTGTAGTCTTTGAAAAGCCATAGATAAGTAGAGTTGCGATATATAGCCTTTAAACAATACAGAGAGATAATTAAAATGAGCATAAAATACACGAATACGTATTAGGTAGCTTAGCGACAATCGACTTGGACCAATACCACTGACATATTAGTAGGCTATGCAACTGTATGAATAAATATCAAGATGGCGGACCAAGAAGACGAGTCTGAGTGAGAAAACATAAGTGCGGCAAATGTCAGTTCGTGTTAATTCTTGATAAAGGTCTTCATAACTGTTGTTTAAACACTGTTAATCACATGCAGATTGATGCAGTGTTGCCTCAATTAAGCTCTTCTGCTTGGTCCACCATCTTGATATTTGTACAGCCCGTTATATAGCCTACTAATATATCGGTGGTATCGCTTGGACTAATAAACATTTTCATTTTGCAAAAAAGTAAGGTGCTACGATATTAAAAAAATATATCTAAAAATATCCCACATGTATCAATATTTCACTGAGGTTAAATATAAATTTAGAAAGAAGCCAAATGTAAAAGAGGCGATCGAGAAAATGCACAAATTATTTAAATACCGACATCATGTTTTACCCACTTTACGATTCTATCGATTTGCAAAGAACAAAGTAGATACAAATTTACGACAGGACTCACGAAACAGTGAATGATACTAACCGTTTCATTGTGTAATGAATTTAATAAATTTATTTAAACACACGGTTGGGCTTTTATAGGATAAATATTGTATGCACGTATATATTTTATAATAAATTTCCATTTTATATTGTTCCTTCGATAAAATTGTCATGTAATTGTTCCCAAGTCACGCCTTCAAAGAACGACATTATATCGAAAGTTTGTCAAACCTCAGCTGTGTAACTTTCTAAAATACACTTCTTTTTCTTGTCTATTTTGAGTTGTAACAATATTTAAGGCACGTGCAGCAAAACTCGAGCTTTAGCCTTAATGAATGTCGATTATGTGTTGCGTGAAACTTTTGAATAAGATAGATGGTGATGTTGTTTTAGTCTATTCATGGGAAAATCCTTTACATTTCAACAAACAAACACAATGTAGCATATTAAACGATTATGGTAATTTCCTACAGCCAACGTATTTGAATAAGCTTTCAATGTAAACATAATAAGAAGGCTTTAATCCTTGTTCATCCCATGTACGGTTAATGTTTAAATTAACTTAATAATCATTTCTTGTATATTAATACATATTAATTTACATATAAAACTTACTTCCTCAAACGTCACAATTTTACTTTTACTATATTATGTATTGTGAGTGTTACTTTAGTTTCCTTTTTAGTATTTTGGTGAAGAGTAACTTGCAGGAACCGTTTGTGTGTTTGACGTTAGAGACATAAACAAATATATAAACAGACAGATGAACAGACAGTTGGAAATGTATCACTAAAAAGTAGTGAGCTTTTCTCAGACAAACCTCGAGCGGTTTCTCTGTGACACTTTGCGACAACAGCTTTTTGAAGTCACGCTACGATAAAACTACGAACATTTATAACTTTCCATTGGAAACTTTTTGAAATGCATATATGATAGAGAAAAATTGATAACACTCTGAAATCTGAAATAAAACAATAGAAACATGTGCTTTAATGCATAAACCATTCATATTTTATATTATAACCAGATTATGACTAGTCTCTAGAGCTCGTTGAAAAATAAATGTAACCGAATAAGCATCTGATTGTTGTTGGATTTTTTACACCGAAATTATATTTCTTTTTTACAAAGAAATATTAAATTTGATTGTTTGTAGATGGGTAAAGTTAGTAAAGCTAATTGTTTTTTTATAATTTCCGACGTTCAGAAAACAGAATACTATTTTTATAGAAGCATGATTAAATAATTGCCCAGAATTTAAAAGTAAAGCTTAGTTAAAAGATCTCTACAGATGGAAATAGGTCTAATGGGAACAATTTAAAACGTACGGAAAGCCAACATTTTAATGTACATATAGACTGAGTAATAGAAGATTTTAAAATAAAGCAGTTGTATATAAAAAAAAAAAAATGTTTAGAGAATTGAAGAGATTAAATAACACACACACACTCATCCAAGACTAAATGTCTTGATCACATTATACGGATATAAACGTCTGGTCGTAGAAATTCGCTACGCTAACGTAGGCACTACTACGACACATCGTAGCCAAGAGTAGCACTACTACTGTATAATGAATGTTTAATACTTGTGCTAATATGAGCAATTCCTAATGGAAAATACATAATATATCAATGGATGTATATTACAACTACTAAACTAATATGTATTAAATACATATTATTGCGTATTTTTTATTTCAAGTAAATTTAATTGTTTCCAAAGAAATCCGCTAGATTTTTAAATTTTTGGTGGGGTTAAAACATTTTTTTTTATGAAAAGCAAGCAGACGTATGTAAACTCACTATAGGAAAGAACATATATCAAAAAGTGTATTTCAAAGCATCGGGTAATTTTTGTAGATTCAGTATGATTTTCTTGCACACGTTTTTTTTGTATGAAATATACATAGTCGGTCGCTGGTGGCAAATATGCTACAATGTTCAGCTTGAAATATTTCCTTTGTGCCAAAATTTATGGCGACCCTGTTTCAACAATGAGAGCTACATTGAACTTCATCCTGTAGAAGCTTTACCTAATATTTGAGTATTAATGAAACGACTAAGAATCAAAGATATTTTCAGATTAAATTTAAAGCCAATGAATCCCTTGTAGCCTTTTTCCCATATGGAATATGTTTTAAGATTGTTAATTATAAGAGGTTTTGTTTATTTCAAACACACCTCTAAACGTTTTCACCAAAATAATAAAAAAAATTGGCGATTGAGGAATACACGTTGGTTATGATTTTTAATATTCTATACACAAAACAATATTTTCTTATAGAATTAAATACACGGTTAGTTTTATAAGTAACACACTACATGAATACTATTCCAAACTACAAATTATTTTAAAGATAAACCCACAGTTGCAAATTATAAAATGTTGAGTAAGAAAATTATAAAAAAATACTAGAATGTTTTTATAGATACAAATAAAATACATAATAAAGCAATTTGCATTGGTTTACAAGGAAACGAACATATCAGGGTGTCGGATCAGTAACTTAGTTAAGACGTCTTGTTGGAAGGGATGCTGTTTTTCTTCTGTGGTTGGTTTCCAATGATAAAGGTGTTTCAGCCATTATCTGATTAGGGGAAAGTTTGTTTTATTTACTTTTTATTCCGTGCCCATGCAATGACCCAAAAACCAAGCCAGAAAGTAAAGAATAAGTTTTAAAATTTACTATATTTCTTGGGCAAGCTTCAGTTGACATTGAGTACAGAATTGCGTGTTGAGACGGAATTAGGTTCTATGAAGTATACTGAAAAAATGTAAATACAAATGGCCTTCACTTGCCTGTATTCAAAGAATCAGATTAATCTGAAACGTTTTAATAATTTCAGCAAATTGCGTCAAATATTATATATGTATATTTGGAGATACCGCATTAAGGCTTTACTTTTGAGAGTATATTAGATGAGAGGATAAAAAGACGAATGTTTTCAGTAACATATTCAAATGCACGTCAGATAAACGTTCAGTATTCTTATCATACAACGAGCTTCTTCCCGGTTCCGCAGTTGCTATCGTCGTTTGTATGAAAATGAACGAAATATATACAAAACCAGAAGAGAAAAACGATGAACGGAGGAGCTTCTGTTAGAAATTTTAATTAAAGACCAACATTAAATTGTACAATAAGACTTGTAAAAAAGACCAATTGTCCCGACTTTAATTATGAACGGGGATTATTTTTCGAATTAAAACAAAAATAAATTTATTTAAATTATTAAAGTCGATCACTAATGGAATATATTTAGATGGAGAGCGAAAATAATTTCGGCATTTTGCCAATTAGCAAGTGTGATTTATAAATTTGAAGGTCAAAATCGAATTCGAAATACAATACATGAGATAAGCCAAAAAATATATAGAATAAAAATTATAACAGTACCAAATCATATTATTAAAAAATACACAGTACTTTTTATTAAAAAGTTAGTAGTGTTTAACTTTTCAGTATAAATATTTATAGGAGCGGTAAGATGTCGGAAAAAAAATTGAAAACACATAATGCATAATAATATTTGAGTGTCTGGTAAATGAGAGATATAGTAACTATCACTTATAATAATAATCCACAGTCATCTTATATTTATCCAAAATAAAAATACCCAACACTTACAAGACGCAAGAAAAGAAGTCTGTCTAGTGAAAATAATGTGTTTTTTTTTATTTCTAAAGGTAAGATGTCTTAATTATTTGATTATTTATTCAACAAAAATTTGAGTATGCTCGTTTATAATTGAAATAACGTAAACAATTTGTATTAAATGCCATTTGGTTGTGATTTGCAAAAGTATTAAAATACTGAAGGTAGAGTGGTGTTCTTTTTCTGTCGATGTGATATTAGGGTGGGTATTTTCCCGAGGCCAAATCCCGGGATAAAACACTAAAGGCTTTCTTTCACACTTATCGAACAAATCGATCCTGTTTGATAGATACAGACAGGATTGTAGCCTAGAGTAGGCACTTTAACACGATAAGAAAAGAGAGGCTTTTATGCGGACAAAGCAGCCTTCACAGCTTTAACATCATATCCTATTTTACCGTTATCACACTTTTATTATGAATCTGTGTATTTTAATATTGATACTACAATACAATTAAATTATTATTCAATTTTTTTCACATTAATGTACATAAAAACATGGGGTAGTATGAATAAAAATAATGCATGAAAATTCTTCAATCAGTTCAAGTCACAAATTGCGGAAGCACTCTTATTTTTATATAAAAACTCACAATTGTTAGATATTTCAACAAATATTAGTGATAAAAAATTTACTCAAACAAATAATGCAGGAATTAATGTCTCAAATCCATAAAATAAAATAAGGTTTATTGTGTATATTAATATATTTTTTAATAATCGAATATATATGTTTTAAAGAAGGTGAGTCTATTTACGTTCTTATATGATTTGAGAAAATTACATACTTAACACAAATAAAAATTATAAATACTTTTTAGCATTAATTTGAAGACTATACATCTTCTTTATTGTTTTACTACTAACTATTTTTTCCTATGTTTCTAATCCAAATGTCGAAATTTAATTATACCCAGAAATACAGTACCACTAATGCCCGTTAATTCTTCTATCAGTATAAAGATATTTTTTATATTTGTTCACTGTTTTTTTTAATTCTTCATCTTTTTTTTATTTCGTAAACCATAGTAACGCATTAATATCTGTAAGGTTACGATGGTTGTAATTTATGTATAAATAAATACAAAGACTATTATAGTTTCAACCCTAATTTATTTATTTAAATACGTCCCGTGGTATTTTACAAATTTATTAAAAATATGTTAATTCATTGTCTGTGAGTGATTTTAACTATAACTAGTTACACAGGTGACCGACTTAATAATCGACTCAATATTTACCTAACAATCCCGGAAATCCGAGTAAACCAGGATCGGGATTTTATTAATAATATTCCCGATCTCCCAGTCGTAATTACCGATTTTTTTTGCCTTGACTTGAGTGGGATTTGAAGCCATGACAGTATTTGTGGCCACACGCCATATTCCTGAGATATTATTACGCTGGTTATATTAAATTTGATTTTAATCTTTAGACAGGGTCAAGAAGTGTATATCAGTGTGAGCTTTTCTAGTTCAATTTTCGAGATTAGAATATAAATTGGTAGTGTATATTGAATTTCGCAACACTGTTTGGATAAATGCAGTCTTTCTTCGAGAGACAATCTTGTGCATGAAAGAAAGTGCAACATTCTAAATTACGTTTTCAGACTACCATTGTGTTTTATCTATCAATCCTATCTATCGCAAGAAATACTCAATTTATTGCACTTGAATGCAAAAACCCGATCATGGAGCAATTCCATATAGTAAATGCATTAAAGGATCATAAAAAGAACGAGCATGACACGGTATAATTTATTGTAACCACGACGAGAGCTAAAAGGGTGGTTAAAAATACTTTGAAAATGCATCTACAGTCATAATTGTTCAAGCTTTTGCAGTATTATGATCGGTTTTCAGTTCGTTGAAGCGAATTTTCAAAAGGACTTAACACGATAACCCTAATAGAGCCCTTTTGGAGGTAATAAATATATACAGCTGGAAATCTAAATTAAATATTTAAAAAACATTCGCCCGAATGTTAGAATTATTATAAGAATATTTCAAATTTATTGATTGATTAGTTTGGGTATTGAGAAATTAATTATGTAATAAAGTTTAATATGATGTTGTTTATATCTTCGATAAATTGGTTAAGTGGTCAATATATTTATTATATCGCTGTCGTTAACCTTTCACGATCTCCCATAGATTGATGAACATTAAATTGGCTTGGGTTGATATCCTGGTCATTATATTTGTTTTATAATCAGTTTTAATTTAAACTATTTAATTTTTATTATCAAACACACCATTATTTTTATTTAATTTTATGTATACGAATGTGTTATGTAAACGAAAATTCTTAGCTTTGTTTCAACATTTTTATGAGAACAAAATTTGAGGGTTCTTAAGGGGAGAGAAGAAAGATTAGCTTTTCTTGTTGAGAGGTTAATGCATTTTTAAAAAGCTAAGTGGTCTTCAGAATATCGTGACTCTGAAGCTTATGTAAAGTAAAGAAATACCATTATGGCAAATAAATCTTGTAGATTGTGGTATTTTATATATAATTTATACTCTAAGACATTAAATGCAATGAAACTATAAAGTTCATCGAAGATCATTAAAAAATTACGATATAAAAGGGGGAAATAGCAAATGAGTACATTTATTAGGTCCATTAAGTTTTAAATTTAAATAATGAATACACATATGTATGTCTTTACAGTTAGGGTCTATTTTCAAAAAAATGTGCACACAGATAGTGGTTCAATTTTTATATGAAAAAAAAAACATTTTTAGTTATGTTTTATTGGTTGAATAAATTTCTTACACGAGCATATTACTCTCATTGAGATATACTTTTCTTTCCAAGTTTTGAAACACGTCTACTTAGTACAACTTTTCCATAAGGCCAGAAGTCTTCGGTCGTTTTTCAATGTTTCAGTACAAAAGGAAGCAAAAGTGGAAAATAACTGGACGGGTAATATTTAAATTTAATGGCACGACTATGACTGAAGCGAGTGCAATGTACCAGAATGTACTTTACACTTTACAGTCTTGTATTATTTTTTTAAATATTGCATAATTCACATCGGTGGGTACTATTGATATCAGGCAAAGGAGAAAAATTTGCCTGTGAAATGAGAGAAAGGAAGTAAAAGTCACCGACTTTGATGATGAAACTATAGAAGGTATATAACTCATTCACTTAAAAAACTAATGTTGAACTCATAATTCTCCTTTATAAGTAGCTCTTTTGGATTTATTTATTCACGTTTACTTATTTGACACGTTAAATAAATAAATACAATATTTTCACCTTTCAAGTGACAGAACAAGAAAATGTGCTAAAGTAACTAACGAAAAATAAGAGGATTTAATTCCTTAGCTTTAGTGAGCGGAACAACTTAAATAATTTGAGCCTTGTTAAAAATTTGAAATTTTTCAGTTGAAAAAATATTCTCAGGAAGATAATGAACTATTAATTCACTGAGTCATCTTCGATAATTCGTTGTATTTATCAAGTGTGAATGACGTGTTTAACATAATCGAAGGCTAAAATTTGCATATTGATGCTAAATATAGTAAACACAAATAGGTCATACATTAGATTATTTAACCTCGGTGTATACATTTATATTTATAGTAAAAAATTGACTGAAATTCTCTAGCAGAAGATATTGGTCTTGAGTAAAACCAGAGACAGTATTATTGTGTACATAAGCTTTGTTGGCTGAAAGTTGCTTTACGGATATTTCAGCGCCGAATCCTGAAGTTGTAGAAGAATAACGGAAGGATTTTACAATATTTATGAGCATTCATAAGCCTAAAATATGAAACCTTCATTTGTGTTTCTTGGGGTAATTTACACCCTCAATATGAAGAAGAATAATTTATTTGACGATCCTTTGCACCAAAAATATTTAAAACAACAGGTTCTTGACTAGTTAATTACAGAACGACATCATTTGACTACATTCGTAGTTGATTAAACCGGCTATTAGTTAAAATTTTCGATATTTTATATTATAAGTCGATGTGATCTGAAGATATAGAGATGCTGAGTAACAAAAACCTTAAATTAAATACCAAAGTCAAGTGTATTTATAGTAAAGGATACTTACTTGTTTTGTGAAGTGTGTAATACATTCAATTTATGTATATCATTAAATCCTCGGCACTTTGTAATACATTTTCAATAGTTGAAGAAGCAAGAAAACAACACTATCGAATAATCAAATCAGTAAAGCTCTTAAGATGTAAGTTGTTTTGATATCTAAGATAACTTCGTCACTCGAGTAAGTGCTTTTGGGTCAAATTTCAGACACTCCACAAATATAACCAGATCATTTCATTAACATAAATAATACTATAAAGATGCAGTTATTAATAAAAATTAATATTGGTTAAAATTTATGAATTATCTTATAAGAAAATAAAAGGGGGGAAAGATCCGTTTACCCTCAATATAAATTAAAATTACAAACATTAAAAAAAACAATTACAATAATTTAAAGCATAACAAGCAAAACCCAAATAGAGGTATGTATGTGTAATAAAATTATTAATTCGTGTTTTATATTTTTATAATATTTGTTGTAGATAATAATTTAACCCACCCTCAATCGATTTAAATTTTACATTACTAGTTTTTTTAAGTAATTATCCATAAAGTACTACCAATAACTAATATTTTCAAAATCGATATGATCATAAAAATATACACTTATATTTTACACATCAAGAAAAGAAAGATCAAGACTTCAAGAAAATTAAATATTGTGTAGGTACGTATATAATAGTATAACTTTTTAAAAGGTGTGTAAAAAAAGTATAAAAATATTCTATTAAAAAAAGTATAGGCGTGAAGGGTAATAAGCTATATTTTTTTAGTGGTAAAATAAATATCTGCCTTTATATTTATGAAATAAGTACCTGCCTTTATATGTGTTTTGTTATCTTATAAATGGGTGATTGTATTTTTACCACGTTTTAATGATTCACCATTATAATTGTTTCTCAATATAGAAACCTGAATTCGTATGTTTATATTCAGTACACTCAAACATATGTCCCAAAATTGTTTAACAAATTTTCCTATAAAAAATATTGGCCTTGATGAATCAAAATTAATATTTATTTTATTGCAAAATATATTCATGGAGAATGCCATGCACATAGTTGTATATAGTTGGGATAGACATTCTTTGTTTCGAATCCACTTATTTTTATGTCTTTTATATATTGATGTATTCTTTGTTTGTATATACAATGAGGGTAGTAGAAGTGGAAGAAGATATAAGATGGTAGTAATTCTTTTCAGGTGCTACGTGTTGTAGTTGTGAGACGAAAAGTCCCATGAATGTTTCATACCATCGCCTGTTACTCTCATACTATGATTGCCTGGATTCACTCTGTCAAACCTCAATAAATCAAACAATATTACAATATTTTATAAGACAAGTTACACATATTACATATTAAAATGAGGAGGGTGAATTAAAAAATATATATACATATATCCTCTAAAATTGCAGTCAACCGAAACTGGTTTTGCTAGTAGGTTATTTCAAGCACCAGTTTATTTTTACTACAAACCGATGCAATTTTATTTTTGGATACTGACATTTCAGCTACTGAACCGAAATCGTGCAAAGTTAAATTGGAGTATGTGATGTTAAAATATGCATTGTATATATTTATACCCATATATGCTTTTATGTCAGTTTATACACGTACATGTTAATTAAAAACTATGTTTTTGTAGTAAAATCGGAATTAGACGAATGTATTATAATCTATATATTTTATTAATAATATTGTCAATAAATAAAATATTATCGATTTGGTTACATTGTAAATAAAACGTTACATATACAGGGTGGACTTGAAATAAATGAGAATATTCTAGGATTTGGTAAGGTATCGCAATAATAAGTGAATTTTTTTATTTTTTTTATTGTGAATTAACAATATTATTGGTGTTTTTGGGATCGAGTTTAGGCCACAATTTTGGAATCAGTTGTTTCTGTGAAATACTCAGTAGTGACTGTCGAATGCCTATTGTGTCTGTTAAATACGTAAATAATATTATTAATTACCTAATAATAAAAATGTATATATTTTTTAAATATTAAATACTTTTATACGCTTATATTTGCAATACCCTTTTACCCCTTAAAATATTCACAGTTAATTCAAGTCCACCCTATATAGTTTATTAATATGCAAATTTAAATAAGAAACACATTTATAATTTTTCCCTAATTTAAATAGAAACGAAGATTTTTTTGATTTCAAACAAACTGGTGAAAAATGCTCATTTAAAAAAAATCAGAAACATAATAAATTGTAATATTGTTCAGAACAATATTTTTACAAACTGCATTGCTTAGGTTACGCAAGGATGAAATATTGAATAAAAGTACAATCACTTTCAGCATTTTATGCACAAAAAGCTCCCAGTACAAGTATACAAAACGCTCCTTTTCATACACGAAGCTTTTTCAAATTCCAAATGAAATATCTGTTCATGTTATTCGAGCGCATAAAGCAAGAGTATTTTTGATATTATATAGTCATACATTATTCAGGGATACAACTCAAACCCCTGAGAACTTTCTTTCTAGTTCCACGACCGGGTTATTTCAATTTTATTTGAAAAAACTTTTATTTTTCATACAGCTTCGATGTCGAGGGTATGCTGCTTTAAATATTCAGTGCTACTCAGACGGTGACAATAATGACGCTTAGGTTATATATATATTTCGCTCTTTCGTCCGCAATATCTTTCAAAACATTATTTAATTAGTTAAACAAACTGAACCTTTACCGGAATATTAAAATAAGCTACTCGGGTATATTACATAATTTATTTACATATATTCCCCAATGCAAAGTACAAGGGTTAAGCTCTTTTAATAAATATAATTCACCTAGTCTAATAATGTATAAACAAATATGATTTGTAACCCTCTTTTACTATGAGAATTCTTAGGCGTCTCTGTTTTTGAGATATCATGTATCACCTTGCTAATGTTGTGGAAAAACTAGGAATTCCCCACACGTTTGCAGGTTATATTGATGAGTTTCAGGTTCAGGTCCGGACGAGGGCAAATTGTCGGTGGTCTTTTTCAGAACCGAAAGGCATTAATTTCCACAAAAGTACCAAACAAAGCCTTACATTCGGCCTATTGGCTCGTGACACTTTTCCAAACTACACCCTTATCGACAATGGAGAAATCCATCAAGATACTTCTAAATTGGAACTATTTTATAGAAGACTCGATCAGGGAATAATTGGGCGTGTCGTGTGTGAGCTTTTAATGGAGTTTTATAAATAGATTAAAATTTACAATTGATTAAAGAAAAATCATAATTAAAAGTATCGTGTAAACAATGTGTGAATATATAGTGAAGTTATAATTCAAGTAAGATATAAGAAAATATAATAATGTCCCAGTTGTCATGAATCAGATTAATTCTAATCGTAAGATCATAAAAAGAGAATATATAAAGGATATAAATGCATAAATACTGTTCAAATTTTTCGCGAATCGAAAACGTAAAATTAATTGAATTGGATTTAATATTGAAACACATAATTAATAAATAAATAACAAGCTGTAGTAAAAAATCTTCAATAGCATATATGAATTGCAATAAATAAATATTTTAATTACTGATGGTTAGTATAATTATAGTAATTTTTTTCTCGTTTTAATTGTTTTTTTTATGTATAGTAAATTTAAAATTTCATTATGTATAATTATTGAAAATCAACCACTATACATTTAAAAGATTTTGCTCATATATTCGAATACCCAAGAAGGTGAGGTCGATAATTATAAATTGTGATTAAATATAAATAAAATCGATATCACCGATATTACCGGACAACTGGATGTATAAATATCAAGATGGCGGACCAAGCAGACCAATTTGAGCGACATCGTAACGATCCGAGAGTGGCAATACTATCGCTCAGACTCGTCTGCTTGGTCCGCCATCTTGATATTTATACATCCAGTTGTTTGGCATTCCTATCGTCGGTAATGATTCATCTCATTGTTCGCAATATTTATATTAGACAATGAATAATACTTTTATTGTCATTGAATCCCAAACAATGGGCTTTCAGTACCATGACACTGTTTTTTCATTATATCATAATATCGACGGGCTCGACTAAGAGTAATATGACTCGGGATATTACCTTTTTAACTTTTTCTCATTTTATTATTTAATTAATTATTGCGCATATTCTGACAAAAAATCACGATTCTAGTGCTTAAATTGAGAAAGATAGGTTTTTTCTTATGGGGTACGTTTCGAGTTATCGCCCACGGGAGAAAAATTTGACGCTCGAGTAATACGAACGGAGACATCGCCTTCTTAGTCGTTCATTTGCTAAACACTGTAGGCGATATCTTCAGGTAGCTTAGTCTTCATTGCGCACACCGACACCATATACGTGTGAACAATCATGTGTGTGTATTAGTAACCAATAAGACACGGCTATGACTCCCCACCACCATCACTATCAGTCCCTTTCTTCCTGCCTTATAATACTCATACAATACTCACCAACAATTACACATTTCAAAAAAGATTCAAACATTTCAGGGATGCCGCAATACTTCTTCTTATTCACGATCACTTGTTTAAACTCTACTTTACTAAAATAATTTCATTTTTATTAATAATTTAATTCTATTATTTCGAAAAACATATTTTTTAGTGATTATATTTAATAAAAAAAGTAATATTTTTTTTAAAGTGGCCGAAACAAAGACTCCCTGCTTTGTAATAATATTGGTGGATTATCAACACTTTTGAAACCAAAAACTATAAGTGGTTCTTGGGTGTGTTCAGCAAAATCAACAGAATGATGAAATACCCTGTTATTTGTATTATATTCAAACAAAACTACAATTCCAATAAATACGATAATATAAAGTAGTGAGTATTATAAGAATAGAGTTCCTATGGTCTTATTCATTGAAGTGGTCAAGTCATATGGCTATTGTATTGTGAACATAATATATTACTAATATCCTAATTTACCGGTTGTATTTTTATTTAAAAACTTGCCACTAAATATGTTCCCACATATGTGAGATGTTTAAAAAAAATTTTTTTTCATCAATAACTATTATTCTCTATTATTATTAAAATAGGGTATTTTGACATAACAAGCTGAAAATTTGTAGAAACAGTTATTTTGTCTCAATAAATCACACGGAGGCTTCGAAGTTTATTATTAGCTGCAACTAAACAGGCGGATGACAATAAATACTATCGTCATTTTAAATTATCAATATTAATTTCATTTACTGATTATTTCAATTAAATAACCATTCTTAGAATTCATACATTCATTCATTCTACCACTTAATACCTCGGACATCGTTCAAGTGGTTTGGTAAAAACACTGTTATATTAAATTGAACTGATATTTCTGTTTCATGGATTTTTTTTCATTGATTTTTTAAAATCAAAAAACTCTCAAGTACCTGATATTTTTCAAGGGCTTATTCACTCTTATAATTATTGTGTGATATTTTTCAAAAAGTGTCAGTATTCTTTAGACTTTCAACGCCATTAACATTATTTTTTTGTGTATTTCTATAAGATGAGACGACGCGACGGTAATACAATTTTAAATATAATAGCTGATTTGTTTTATTTGTGAGAAGTCACTATTGAATAGTGATTTTGTTAATTAAGTGTGTGGTTTGAAAACTTTAAAGACTTTTATAAAATGAATAGCGGAAATTTTCCCATTAATATCAGTCAGTGCACCTCGTAAAAATAGTAGCGGTGACAAAAAATGGAAAATTATCGACACAAGGTCAGTAACGCAAGTAATCTAGAATTTAAAGACAATATCATAAAAATAGTAGAGAAACGAAAGGATTAAAATTTTTTGGAATCGACCACTAGTAACTATAATCATAAATAATATAATCATTTACCCAATCGATGAAGGAGATTTATAATTATAATTAAAAATATCCTTAGTATATTACGTATATGAGAAATGTAATGTATGAACTAATTAAAAATACAAATTATTAATTGTAAATGATTTTATAACTGTATACTTGGTATTATTAAGTGAGTATTACAGGTATCATATCGGCTATAGCGAGGATAGACACTAATAATGATAAAATGATAGGAAGAGCTAATAAAATTATGTCACATGCACTTCAATATTAATGCATGAGAAAAAGTATACTAATAAAACCATTTTTTCAACAGAATGAATCTTTACCATTTGTCTTTATTTGAATTGCTTTTTAGAAAAAGCATTATATTTTGTTATCTGTATTATATTCAAACAAAACTGCAATTCCTATAAACACTATAGAGTATGGTCATATTAAGTGAAGTGGTCAAGGAATGAATGCTTAAAATAATATCAGTTGGGAAACCTAGTCACTTGAGATATTTAAATACTTACCGGTTGCATTTGTGTATATTTGATATGTAATATAAATAATATAATAGAATGTAATAATAAAGCAATATTGTAAAGGTAGTGGTGCGAGTGTCTGGTAATGAAGCTGCTAGTAGTAGTAGTAGGTATAGTAGTATAATAGATATTGTGGGTGTGTGTGCGTGTCGGTGTAGTAGTGTGTGTGAGGGAGCTAGGATGAGAGTGTGTGAGTGTGATGCATAGTAGTGTGTGTGTGTGACTTATCATCTCCAAGTATTTCAAGAAGGACATTGAAGACAGCGATAACTCCGTGTATCGCCTTCCCGTGCGCTTCCCCTCAGCAAATCTTCCCTACAAGAACAATTTTTAGCTTGCCCCCTTTTAAATATTGCATTATTACATATTTAAAAAATACTTGTATGTTGATAACACAATGGGGCACGTTTTTCCGAAAAAAGTGAAACGATATAACATCTGAATAAAGAGATATTAAATAAAAACCTTAAAAAAACGGTTTTTCGGCTGTCCTGTAAAGTTGTGTTTTTCGACTTATCGCCATCTTAGCGGAGCCCGTCGATATGTTTTTATTACTTCATCTACTGCCAAAATCATCAATATTCAATAAAACAAATTTACATTTTTTGTTTCTGTTAGTTCGTTAGTTCTGGTAGTTAAAATAGAGGTATTTTTTATAATTGTGTTATATTTGGAAAGATAAGATTATGACTTGTACCACATTGTAAATTATTGAAATATAAATTTATAGTTCTGTTTTTTTCACTAATTCGACATTATTTCAAAAATATGAAATATGACCTATTTTTTGTTTTGGCAGTATACCCTCGATATATACCAAATGTCTTTGTCTTAAAAGGCAGAATTTTCAATAAATATTTTAGAATATATTTTTTAAAGTCTAATCATAACCTCTCCCCCAAAAGTGTAGTCTTATAAGATTTAGATGCTGGATAGGTCTTCCAGCTAATTTAATGTTACGTTATGATTCCTCCCCTCTAGTATCACACATAAGTGTTAATTAGGATTTGAATATTTATCGTGATGTTGATACGAGTTAGTGTTGGGTTAATTTGAGTCGGAAGTTATTTGCGGAGTATAATATTGTGGTCGTAGGCAGTACGTGCTTTTTTGTCATGGAACAATGTTCATTCATTAATGTGGCCATGTTCTCTCAGATCTATGTCCTCAATTGTATATACGTGCACTGTTATACTAAAAAGCATTTAAAAAAATCAAGCTATTTATAGTAAGTCAACCAGAAATATTTATTTTAGAAAATTATGAAATGAGTGTTATAATATTGTGTATAAAGTCTCGCTACTTAACGGTAGAAAAGCTAGCCCCATTTTATGAGGTCTTTGGTATATGTAGAATAATTGCTACTTTTTTATATGTGGTGAGGGAGTTTGTGACATTGTGGTTTAACCTCCAGTTATGGCCTTACATACACCTTTATGGAGAAACTCCAATTGAGTAGACTGTTAAAATTCATCACCCCGTACTTTTATCAGGGTTACAATTCCACCAATGTTTATTATGATTAGAACATAATATCATTATGATATTATTTTTCAATCACCAATCAAGTAGGAATTATCATTCAATAATATAACAGAAAAAAACAACCAAATTAATTTAACCCTCTAATGGTTTTATGGACTTTTTGCAACCAAGCGCAATTTTGTAAAGCTATAATTTTTTTGTTCTTTGACATACCTCAGTGTAACGTTCAGTAGTCTTTTATTAACTAAATGGAATGTGAAACCTGACTTCTGTTGTTGATTTTACAGACAGAAATAACATATTTGTTGTAATTTTTATTATTTTAATTGACAGAAATTTTAGAAAAATATAGTGGCTGCGCGCGACTTAATCGCGCGCGAATCCATACATAGGAGTTTTTTCTAGTATCCAGGAGACGTTTAAATAATTCCCATAACAAAATTAATATTTACTTTGTAACTAAATAATTTATTTTATTTTGTAGCTGAATATTGTTATTTATGTTGTTTATGATTCAATAATGTTGAGATCAAAGATGTTCTAAGTTATTTAAATTAAGGGATGAGAATCTTCCCACTAGTTGTTTAATTGAGAGTCTTCAGGGGTACATCAATTCTAAGTTTACTGCTTTCAACCCTTCACTTGGTCCAAACAGAACTTATTTTTGCACCCTCCTATTATAAAGTTTACAGACTGGATCCCCGGCTATATTTGTTGAAATGGAAAATTGGGAGGTGAATTTGGGGCCAAGTGCCTTTTAACACTAAATCACCGTCTGTAGTTATGATTAATATATAAAACCCCTTTCACAATAGGTTTTTGATAATAAATAATGACGCATTCATATTATTATACAGCTTATTGGAAGCTTTTGGTTGTTTTATACATTTTTATCTTTTATAAATAAATATTAAGGATGAATGAATAAACAGTCAAAACGTTGCATAAAAGGAAAACCGATATGATGTATTTTTGTGTTTTGTATAACGTACAATAATAAATAACATACAAAAAGGGGAAAACAATCATGAGCCTATATAAAAAATATTTTTCTTGTATAATATTCAAATGCAGGTTTATTTAGATATACATAATATAAAACATGATTCGATCGGTTATTATGACTGGGAGATTGGAAAGAATTTTTATAAAATCCCGCTCGATCATCTTGATCCAGGTTTACTCTGTTTTCTTGGATTGTAAGATAAACACTGAAGCGACTATTAATTCATATAATGTGCCCTATTGGTGACCTTTGTAACTGGTAATAGTTTTAAAAATGAATTAAGACGTTTTTCTGTCTAAAAAATTATAAAAAAAACTAAAAAGCCTCTCGAAAAATATATAAAAAAATCTATTAATTAATTATTCCTTAATGTTTGTCAAACAATAGACGCTTTTAATCACCTGTGGTTACAAATTTATTAGTTTTTATCATCACTATAATAAATTTCATTTTATAATATAGCGACGTAAATATGTCTTTATTTTCAATAATTTTTTTAGAGATATTTCTTAGTAATGCTTAGCTTGGTTTTTATTTTTGAAAATATTGGTTAGCATATAAAAAGAAAGCATTTTATTGGTTGCACGAGGCAAGATATTAGATACTTATAATAAAATAGCTTTGAGCATGAAGTCAAATATATTGACCGTGTTGTTTCGGGATGACCGAGCCCAAAAACACCCACAAACATATTTCAGAATCCTTTTTATTATACGTACCAAAAAATACACGCGGGATTAAGGATTCCGCAAAATGTTTCACCTAAAACAATATTATAAAAGCGAAAATGCTATCATATTTACTAATTCATAAAAACACCACGGATAAAGTCACACAAAAAGCATATTTGAAAATTTTTGTTTTTGACTAATGGTATGAAAAAAATGTGCTAAAAGTTAGTAAACAAGTTTCATACTCCGTTTTCTTAAACTGTATAATGAATCTTCTTCTTATACTGCATAGTGTGATTTTTAAACTGTATATTGAGTGTATGAGTAAAATATACTGATGAACCAATAAAACTGTAACAAACAACACATATTTTAAACAATTTTATTAATTTAAAAAAATTAATTTAATGTAACCAGAGTAAAATTTGTTTTAATTAGCTATTACAGCTAGATGATCGTGAATAATATTAATAAAATCCCGATCGATCGCCTTGATCCTGGTTTAATCTAATTTCCTGGATTGTAAGGTAAACATTGAGGCGATTATTAAGTCGGTAATTTGTGTAATAAAATCACCGACAGACAATGAATTAACACGTTGTTGTGTCTAAAAACCAAATCTGTAAAAAAAACGCTCCCAAAAATCCCATCTCAAAAAAGCCCCTCGGACAGTATATAAAATAAAATTTAAAAAATGGCTTATTGTATTAGTAATATCCTATTAGATAAAGTTCTTTAATTATGAATTTCTATCCAAACGTCAAACGTTAACAATTTTCTTATGATCAAATAAGTTTAAATCAAGGTATCTAAACAGATTTTGATTAAAATGGCTTTGTATTTTCTATATTGTAATTTGTTTATAAGTATGAAGATCATATTATATAAACACTAAATATAATAATATATTTTGTAAGAGAAATAAATTTAGAAAATCCACCGATTTCTCTTCGGCAGATATTAAATTACATTATATCGTGGGTACGTTATGATATTTTACTATTTCTAGGAATAAAA